>JABXWE010034092.1:0-22669 GCA_014611495.1 Limonius californicus
CATATTGTTTATTTACATACGAATCATTAAGTTACCTTTAATAGTGAACCGACTCCAAAGAGATTAGTCTCAAAGCTCTTCGACTAAATCTTAAGCTGGCGTTTTGTTTTTGGCAGGTTGTACAAAGTATTATAAACTTTGATTTCATTCATTTTTCAAAATTCTGAGTTATTAAATTAATTGTCAAAATAAAATAATCTGTCAGTGTCAATTTTCAAAAATTTATTTAATAATGTCAGTCCCAATGTGGACCTTTTATCAACTTTGTCAGAAAATGACACTGTAAACGTGGGGCCACTTCTTTGGCCTGAACGTTTATGACAATATATATATATATATTGCTGTGGTATTTGCCCTATATTAATGTTAATATAATAAATAATAACTTATACTATGTTAGTCTTATAAAATAACTATGATAAGATGAGATTTTTGGCTTCGTAATGCTTTACGAATATTAAAAAGGATATTATTTTCATTATGGGAAGTTGATTGTGCCTGAAATTGTAGATAATTAGTTTCTTTATAATGTAAGGAAGGCTATTTATAAGATTGTATCGACAAATATTGACAAATGTATACTTGACAAGATAAAAAGGTATCGTAGGATGTTCGGAAGTGCAACGTACTGGCTTTATAAGTGATAAAAGTGTTCTGGTAAGAAGATATTTCTTTGTGGATGATGGTGAACATCAAAGTGTAACATTGGGCATTGTTTTGGTTGGCTTGTGAATGTGACGGAGCCCTGAAACTTAGAATTTTTATTAATACGGATTGATATTTTTCTAAATAGGTGTATAACACCATTAATTTATGTTTTATTGTGTTATCTTCGTTATAATTATTTTCTTTTGGATATAAGCAAAGTTTAGAAGGAATTTTATTAATTAGTATGAAGTTGTTTATTAGTTTTTGATAAAATTGTAGTAGTAATATGATTTGAAGGTTATAATTCTTTTATTGGTGTGTATTACCTGTTTTATAAGTGTAAAGGGTATTCTATTTATTTCAGTATGTTTATTAATAATTGTTATTGATGTTTATTGTATTTTTTGAGTGTTTCTTTCGAATTTTGACAAAATTTAATAATTATAGCACATGTAAATTTTTTATCTTGGATTTTACTATATTTGGTCTTAAAAGCTGCGTAAATTAATTAGAATGATTATTCTGGAATTTGTTTTGTAATATTTTAAATAGTAACTTTGTTATTAATCATTTGTAATGTTATTAATCAGCTGTTTTGTATCCAGATAAATGTTTGTAATTTCATTGGTACATTTATTGTTCTTGAATGCGCTAGAGTTTAAATTTTAACTTATTTTGGAAATCAGTCTGTCTTCGATGTTTAAAGAGTTAGCACGTATAAGTTGCGAGCTCCAATTTTGAGTTTAACTTGTAGTAAAGGCTAGTTTTGCAAATCTTGGGCAGGGCCTGGGTTTGTTTACAATATGTGTTGAGGTTATGTAACCTAACAAAGCTTGAAAATGCTTGAGTATCTTATGTGAGGTGTTTAATAATGTGAATAATAAAAGTTTAGTTAATTTTCAAGTTTATAAGTGTTTAATTTCTAAAATAATTCTACTTACCTGAAGTATATTTGTTAACGGTGTTTTTTAATTTCCCATTTTCTGGAAAATAGGCTATAAAAGTAGGTATATTCAATTCAAAGTGCCATTATTAATGCATTAAAGGAGAAAGTTACTTACCATTTTTGGTAACTTAATATGTTTCACTGCAACCGTAATTGATTCTACTACAATCGAGATCATCAGTTCAATAAGCGAGGTCTTCGTTCGACAACGAGTGACGCTATTTTAGTCAGATAGGCGGGAGAATTTGTCAACGGTGCAATTCTGACAATTCAGATATATACAGGACTACAGTATTTTGGAATATACACCCGAAGTCAATATTTTCGGAGGAAACAAAGATAAGTTGATTTAAATTTATTGTATAGGTGTTAAATTTATTATTGTGTTTTGTAACTGTCAAATTAGCGAGGCCACGAACTTAAGAACCCTGAGATTTTTAATATGTTTAAAATGTTTGTATGCTGTTATTAATAATTCATTTTATGGGCGTAACCAACTTTAAAAAATTACTTGAGCTAGCCGAGGTAAACAAAATTAAAAATCACATTTGTTTAATTAGGTAATAATTATATTTATTAGCATAATACACCGCATATATTTATGACACAAGCCAACGTGGGGCTTTTATAATTTATTCATGTACGAAAGTTGGTATTCAATAATTGTTTATATTTTTATGTCAACTCTCACCGCAATATATATATAATTATGTATAAGGACTGGGGTGGCTCAGTGGCAAGATAGTTGGGCTTTGGCTCTAATAGTCTAAACCCTTCGCGGTTCAAATTTCTACAGGGGTCAAAAAAATTTTCTAATTCCGTGGTTGGTCGGTGCAGGGTCCCGTTCTGCATTTGCCATTGGGCATCAAATTAATGGCACTCCTCGTGTTACGGTCGCACTAGAGGAGTAACAAGACTCCATACGCATTTACCTTACACCAGCAGGTTAAGTACGGTTACGCACCAACCCGATAACCCGCAGAATCGGACCTGTTTCGCAAAGTACAAACTAGCTTAGTCTCGCCTTACACCGAAGTGATGGGTCTAGAAAGCCTGTGAAAGTTCCATAATAATAAATTATATATATTGCTATGTAATTTGTTATTAATATAAATAAACAAATATCCCCATGTTGATGGTGCCATAAATAGATGCTATGAATTATTATAAAAATACATAATTAAAAACCCCCACGTTGACAAGCCATAAAGAATGCTATGTAATAAGTTTATAAATAATTAATAATTAAATTATGTAATCGCCCAACTTCGGTTACCTCAACATTAAGAAGTTCTATGTAATTTGTTATAAAAATAAATAAATCTTCACATTGGTTGCGCCAATAATATAAACTTAAAAATGAAATATTCGTCACATTACAAACTTAATTTTCAATTTACATCAGCATATAAAAATTACAAAAATCTCAGAATGATTTTCGTAACCTCTCCAAAGATAGTTATCTAATCACAATAACAAGTAAAACAAACACATAAATAAATTAATTTTAAACTTATCTGAAATACAACAATTTTGGAACGGGCTGTATATCAGAATTTCTCAGAACTGCAACGACTGCATAAATTTGACCTCGCCGCGATTGCTCAGATCCATACTTCGATCACTGCATTCCTTGACTGCTTCCAGCATCATTGACAAATGCTTCTTACAACTTTTTGGTTAAGTGTTGTAAACATCTAATGAAACACTTCAACAACTTTTGTTTAAATGTATTAAACAGATCAGGTACGTAGATTTGTAAATTGATCTTTTAATTCAACCAAACTTGCGTTCGAAGAATTATAACTTTATCATTTCCAGGAACCATTGGAATTACACAACACAATTTGACCTCAAAAATCCAGGTAAGTTTCATTCTTTTAAAATAAAACACTTTTGGCAACTTGAACTTAAATGAAATTTATTAACTTCTTTAAACACACAAAAACACATCAGATGGGATACTTGAACTTATTTAAACTTTCTTAAGTTGACATAACCTTAACACACATTTGTCAACAAACTTAGGCCCTGCCTACAATTTTCAAAACTAACTCTTAATACATTTTAAATTTAACATCGGAGCTCAAAATTATGCGTGTTGACTCTACAACAGAATAAATTCGAAATTTGGTATAAAGTCCCACTTTAAAACGAAAAATGTACCAATAGGAAACTAGATATTAATCTTCTACATCTTCAGATGTTTTCAAACATTATAAAATAGTTAATATCTCAATAAATACACAAAATTACAACAAATAAACCTCAGAATCATCATCCTGAGAAAATTACAAACTTTTTAATATGAGTTAAGCCACGGTTTACAACAAAAATATAAACACGTGTAAAAATTATTAATTTCAGACAAGATTTAATTAAACTTTAAAAACAACTATCTCATCAGCATTAAGCACAAACAAAAGTACAGAAATACAAATACACCCTGCACAACTATTATACATAGAATAATTAAGTGAAAACAAAATTAACCACAAAAATACAGAATCTTTCTAATTTGATAAATAAGTAATAAACAAAGTTACTCTAAACAACAAAACTGCTTCTATCCTTCCTTTACATAATTTAAAATTAAATCAAACTCATCACAACTCTTTCAATACAAATAAATCTTGTAAATACAAATAAATCAGATGTCAAAACTACAAAATTATAAAAATCTACATTCTAGGGCTTCCAACTTTACCCAGGACAACCTGAAACATTGTCTACACCACATACAGACATCTCAACACCTTTCTATAAGGCATATCCACCCACAACTTCAGTTTGAAGTCAAATAACACACTACGTAGCACTTTTATGAAGATCGCAACTACCTCACAATCCAATCCGGTATATATTTATCATTTTCAATAATTATAACTTTTTAAATAACATTCTTTACATGATAATCAGGCTAATTACATTCAATTTTATGTAAAATATGGATTTCTTCGTAAAAAATAGTACCCTTTTACATATATGTTAATCATTACAAAGCAAAAATCACATCCTATAAGTGTTGCGAAGTAAAATTAACATAGTATAATCATAGTAGAGTATAATTGCATAAATTTAGGGTAAATAACATGGCAATATATATATATATATATATATATACATGTCTGTGTGTGTGTGTGGATTCACATATATGACCTAAACTTTCTATATTATTGTGAAGTAACAATCGAACCAAGACACAACGGGAACGTTATATCGAACTGCACGCGCTTCACACCAAAAAGCTACTGTAAGTTGCCAACAGGGTGTGTCAAATCCCTAATCGATCACCACTACTCCCAGTGCCCAAAAACTAAAGACGAAGACCCAAGATGTGTTAATTGCCATGACGATCATACGGTAAACTACAAGGTTTGTGAGTACTACAAAAATTTAACGGCTGCTCCAATCACTGCAGTTCGAAATGAACCTGGTAGCAATAAAAATAATGCTACCAATGATAAACAACGCGAAACAAGTGCATTACTCGAACAAATAATTAATTCAATTTAACAAATTGTCACGCCACATCTGGGGAAAATTAAAGAATTTATTTTTACCCTATTTCCCACACTACTACAAAATGTCAGTAAATAAAATCTCCAAAGTATATAGTAACCTAATCATCACTAATTGGAATGCAAATGGAATCACACGGCAATGATCAATGGTTTTCGACTTTTTGGCAAGACATAACATAATAGCCTATGTGTACCTGAAACACCTTCTCTCGAATCAAAAATTGAACAAAGGGATATATTGTCTTCCGAAAAGATGGACCAGGGAATACAGCATCAGGAGGACAGGCAATAATCTCTGGAAATGCTATTACCGAATGCCACATTCAAACACCAGCATTAAATTTAGGAACTCCTCAATAGGAAAAAACTCAAGATGATCTTAGCACACAAGCAACCCAATAGACGAATTGCAGCTAATGACCTTGAGTGCATATTTGACAGTAACACGTCAGCTTTGGTAATAGGCGATCGAAACTGCAAAAATATAATCTAGGGCTGTAGAGTGAACAACCCCTATGGGGTAATATTACATGAACTGATTGCTAAGTATGATATATTGATTATTGCGCCCTCCGAGCCTACTTATATCCCCAATCGAAACGACCATCAGTCCGATAGAGAAGTTGTATTTTCAATCCGGTGTAATTGAAGCCATTGCATATAATGAAATCAAAGAAATAATAAATAAATTGCCGTCGATTAAAGCACCGACACATGATTTTTGTTATAAATAGCCTATTACCTAAAAAGGCAATAGTGTACATAACTTAGGTGTTTAATTCCTGTTTGAGAACTGGGTACTTCCCTGATCTCGTACCAACTACAGCTAAAGTATCTGAAGAGGCAATGTATAAACGTCTCTAGAACATGTGAACAAGAATAACCTTATTAGTAAATTTCAATTCGGATTTAAAAACATTAAATCTATTGTGTATCCACCAAATCGTGGTACCGAAATAATTGTACCAGGTTATAAACAAGAAAGTCTGCAGCTATATCTCTTGACATCAAACAAGCCAAGAGTGTGGAATAAGGGTCTACTATATAAGCTCGTGCTCACGAAAGTGCTAGCCTTTCATTATGCATCTACTGTTCAGTCGTCGAACCTCTTTAATAATAATCAACTTAATTAATGCGGGAGTACCTCAGGGGTCAATATCGGGGCCAATATTTTTTAACGTATATCCCTGATATTCCTGAATTGGAGGATACCGTGTTAGCTATGTTCCTTGATGACAATGTGATCATTAGTCAAAGATGTTTGGATATAGCAATCACTAAATTTCAAGATAGTGTAAATACGGTAGACAAGTGGGTCACTAAATCGAAGCTGGAACTTAACGCCACTAAAACGCAAGCTAAAATTTTCTCATACGACGTAAAAGCAACACATACAAAATACAGTTAAAAAATCACGAAATCCCTTGGAATAGGGATGATATCGCCAGAAAATATCTCAGAGTCTATTTAGATAACCGTCTCACATGAAGATCCATATAAATAAAAAAATCAATGAAGCTCATTCTAGACTAGCTCAGCTTTATCCAATAATTAATGGGAGGCCCCATTTAAAAATTGGGTGACGTCGACGTATCTGCTTATCTATTATACGACCGGTGTTAACTTATGAAAGTCCTGTATGGGATTGTGCTAGCGAAATCCAAAGGAGAAAACCTCAAACATTTTAAAGTAAGGTTTTGAGAATTGTTTTAAACGCTGAATGGTTCATCAGAAACGATCAAATTCACCGTCAAATAAGAATTCCAACCAACGAAAAGGCAATCAAAGCAATATGGAAACAACATTTTTTAAATCTTCACAAGTGCCCGGTGGCCATCTTCTACCTAATAGGACAACGAAAAAGCCATAGGAATGAAACTTCCGGATGTCTACTTATCAAGTACAGATGACAATTTATGTAAAACTTCCACAATTAAATGAAAGTGCAAAAAATAGCTTCAGTCGCCCAGTATTTAGAAACCTGAAAATCCGGTAAAATATGCAAATGTTAGTGGAAGCTACTTAGAAAAATGACCTGTATGTAGATTTTAACCCTACTCATTTTATAAACAGTGGTAAACAAATTCCGGTTCAAATTTGATCCATCCTCGTATATAACAACGTCTAGCAATTTTGCATGATACAAAATTTAAAAAATCTCACATTTCTAAGGTAGGTTATTTCATCATTTCAAATAACCTGAGTTTTTAGAAATACTGAATGTAGATACGTGAAGAAAACATCTAACAGAATGTGACATATAACTTCTCCAATAATTTGAAAATAAGCTATTGATGTTAACAGTGTTTCAAAATATGGCGTTCAATCCTACCACTCATTGCTAATGGTTAACTGTTCCGACAACCAGACCTTGGACTGACCAAATCCTGCACTAGCAACCTAATCCCCAGCCTACACTTTAGTTGGTGGACAGTTTCAACCGAGAGGTCAACCACTGACTAAAATACATGTGCTAATTGGCCGATACTATTTTAATTTGTGGTATCAAATAATCCACTTTTTTAGAACTCGGTGGCTTAGCCTTAAGGTTGTCAGGCTTTGTATGTAATAGCCCTAATGCTTCTTAGTTCGGATCACTCAAGAGGTAACAAAAATTTTCTATTTCCCTGGATGGTCGATACTGGGTCCCGGTTTCTATTTTCCATTGGTGATCAAACTAATGGCTCTCATCGTGTTACGGTCGCGCTAGAGGAGTAGCAACACTACATGTATGCACTCTACACCGGGCAGTTTAAGTACGGTTACGCACCAACACCAACCCGCAGAGTCGGGCCCTGTTGAGCATTGCACAAACTAGCTTAGCCTTGCCTCATACCACAGCCATGGGTCTCCAAAACCCGCGAAAGCTCCATACTAATAAATAAACAATAATCCATTATGTCGTACCTATAATTCCTTCTAATTATTCTAAAGCAGATTACATTGCCAGGACATCCTTAATATTTTTTTAATAGAGACATTGAATACCCACATTATAATTAGGTATATATTGTTTCCTGTTCAGGATTATCTACAGGAAATATTGGGGTATTAAATATAAAATTAGTCTAAACTTTACGGCAAATATAATATTTTTTGAGAGAAATATACAGGGTGATTTACGGAAGAATACGAAATTATAATTCCAAAAATAGGCAACACAAAATACATATCATAAGCATAAGGTATTGCGGTGTCTCATTTTTTGTTGACGATATTATGAATCGGAGATGCCTGTTTAGTATGCTTAACCGTTTATTAGTTTAAGTAAAGCTCATTCAATTGAAACAAAGTTTAAATAATATGCATTCGAAAGCAGAAAAATATCGACATTATCTTATCTTTGGCGAATGTCGTGGAAAGGTGTGGAATGCAAGATTAGATGATAAAAGCTATCCACACCGAAAATCCCTACCGATAAATTTTTTTCGGAAAACAGCAGAAGATAGAGAAAATGCTACCACTGAAGTAACAGCAGAATAACACCATCCGAATTAATATAAATTACAGAAATTAAAGCTATTTCTTAAAACTTACCGATTAGCCAAATAGTTCTCCCAAGGCTGCTAGCGATTAGACAGCCTTCAGTTTCAAAGATCATTAGAGCAACACAGTTTCAGCCATATATAACTTTAATTCAGGCTCTCGAAGAAAATTATTTTCCAAGATGATTACAGTTCTGTCGGTTTATTCAAGATCAAATGAGCCTTGACGATAACTTCGTGAACAATGTTCTGTTCAACTATGAAACGCGTTTCAGCAACAATCGAAGTATTAAAAGTTCAACAGAGAGCGTATTCTGTGTGATGTGCAATTCTAGAGAATTATATTATTGATTCACATGTATCTGAGGGAAATTTTGCAAATACAGTGACAAGTTTTATAAAAAAAGTTAATTGCATAATGTGGAAGAATATACACAGCTGCTGTCAAAAGTCGTATTTTTGAAATTGTACTATATAATATTATTTTTAGGAAATTATTAAAGACACGTGTTTGTTGTTTCAAAGATGATATTAAATTTTTGGCATATCCAAGAATTAATAACGGAACCTATCTCTTATTTTTTTGAGGTACACAATTTTCTTGCTTACGCTGACTTCGTTACATTGAGAAGGCTACAATTTATTATAAAGTTTATAAACTTTATACATTATAATGTATTTGGAAAAACTGGATTGGAAGACGAGCTGTGTGAGTCCATCACCATCAACTAGTTGCGGTGTCATTCCACTAAACTTGTTTATATGTATTATCACTTTATAATTTTTGACGTTTGAAATTTTCGATTTGCTCACTGTTTGCATTATAAACTCCAAATGTCTATTTTTTTCTTAAAATTTGACAGAGCTGTTTCCACATTAATTTTAATAACCCGGGGTTTTATCTACATTTTTCAATTGTTTTGGGTTTCATTCTCTGAATTCAATTATTTTTAAACTTGTAAATCCTCATAATCGGACTTTTTTCTAAACATTAATCAAGAAATGTATTGCCTCGTTGTCGCCGTAGTTATTTATAATTTTAATTATTATTTTACTTTCTTCTTCTTCTTCTTCTGTGTATAAACAATAGCCTGTTAACTACCTACAATGGAATAGGCGGGAAGCAGCGTGGCGGTCAAGCGCGAGTACTGGTCAAACAGTATTCAAAGTTAAGGAACGATCCGCGCGGTGCCTACTTGGATGGGTGACCGAAATCTTCACTCTAACGCTGCAACCTGCGGTGCCACGAAAAGTACCTAAAGCCGTCGGCCCCCCTGGGTTAGTGTGCCTCGGCATTAACTACCTCAAACAGGGCTAAAGTGGCAGCAGGTGCGGAACTGCCTTCGGGTCTCTCCGCAATCATTTCCCATACGCATTTTTTTTTAATGGAATAGGTTCTATGAGCCCTCTCTGCACGTATGCAGCAGGCTAACCTAACCCGTCGAACATAGAAGAGAAGTTCCACTACATGATTTACGATTGTCAAAGATGTTCGTATGACAACCGGGTATTTTACTTTCATTAGTTTCATTTACAGAACACTAAATATTGTTAATATTATAAATTCTTCTATTTCTATTTTTTGCTTACTATTTTCGACTGCCGTTTTTTAAATTCACATAATCTCTCAATGTTTCGAACCCAACGTGAGGAATAATCGACACTAGCCTTAAAAATATACTTTCTGGCACTTTTTTCTAAATATTAGTCGTCAAATCCTTAAAAATTTCGGCTTTGAACACGGAATAGCTATTATCAAATTTATGATTCATTCTGATGTAGATGTATATTGCTGTGGTAAGATCTCCAAAACATAAATAAATAATTTATAATCCGATGTTATTAGTATCCACGTTGTTGGGCCTAAATTAATCTAGGGAAAAATATCCCTACTTGTATAATTTGCTTTTCGTCAAATAAACTAAATTTAACATTGATTTTATAAATTTTCGAATATACCAGGGTGATTTCCTCAAATAAATAATTTATCTCAAACTGAAAATTAAGAAATTTAGCCGTTCAATCTGTAGTTCCGGAACTACAGTAAAAGATTACTAAAGGTTGAAGCAGGAATTACTAAGTTAGTCAATATTATACGAACAAACAAACAAACTGAAAGATCATTTAAAATTGTTTAACAAGATTAAATAAAATTTCACTGCACGGGGAATTCACTCACCTATTTACGATGCACTTGCGGTCTTCTTAAGTTGGTATTGCTGGTCGCAATTAGTTGGCAGTCCTATCGTTGGTAATATCCAAATGTTCGGACACCCACCTGCTGCTGTAAATATGTCTCTAAAGAAATCCATGGAACTCCAACAAACTAGCCTTTGTATCCTCGCCGTGAGGTAAATAGAAAACTTTGAATAACTTATTCACACATTGTTCGTTGTTAGAAATGTTCCATCATGTTATTTGATCCGTAAATTGTCGGACTTCGTTAACATAACCTTGAATCGAAAATACTATACATCATTAATTGTATGAAATTCAGAGATAACCAAATTTATTTTAATGTCGTACTTCTTCCTTAAAGAGCACTTTAATTTTTTATGAAATTAGAATCGTTGATATGAAATAAATTAAATGTTTGAAACTTTTTTTCATAATCCAAATTTGACGTTTCCCACTCAGCTGACATTTAGTTACGTCATTCGGAACGATGAAAACAAAAGAAAAATACGGGCGCCACCTACGCCGAATCTCAAATCGAATTTTAAAACTACGTGAAGCAACAAATCACTCTTTCGGCCCCAGGAATAGTTCAAAAATAACATTGATTCACAAACGTCATTAAATAACTGGATTTATTGGCATAAACAACATATTTAACCCACATTTACATGTACGAAGTAGCCGAACGAGCTTACTTCCGCTTTGAAAGCTAAATGATACTGAACACCAAAGAAAACTACAAAAGATACAATTCTTATGCGACAGTAGCCAAGGAGACAAGCTCAATACAAATTTTTCACGCCAGTCCTCAAGGAAACGAACAATACAAGCAGAAAAAATTGAAAGAGTAATACTTTTAGTTTATATCTGTAACGGATCTTGTGATTTTTATAGCCAATCAGAAAATAGAACACAATTGCAAAACTTAACTAAACCTAACATATACAAATAAGTATTTTATGTTTGAAGTAAAAAGAAATCTGAATTTATTTTCTTATTCTATACGCTATTCCACATATTTTGATATCGCACGCGAATACAATCGATACAAATAAGCGACCAATATTTTAGTACATTAATATTACCTGTTTTTGTTAAATTAAATTAAATTAACTATGACAAAACTTTAAATTTGTTTTTAACATGTTATAGTACAAAACTGTATTAGAAAATCCACACAGGAAAGGTCCAAACTCGTACAAAAAATTTTTATATATGTAGTGTACGTATAACAAATGTTTTGTTTGCAGATAAAAAACCACAAGTAGGGATGATAAACACTTCAAAAAGCTACTGCGTAGACAAATATAACAAACACAAGCCTAAAAATACCACATCAAACAGCATAACAACAAAAAATACGCATCGGAAATAACTGTAAGAAAACCGACTCCAAACTGCAACAATTTATATCAAAAACTTACAAATTAAAAAATAGTATAACAGTAGAGTCTAAGCTTGATACTTGACAGCAATATTTATACAAAAAACTACTGTATTAACATTCTTAAAAGGAACAGCATCCTGTAAATTTGCGAACAAGCTTCCTTGAAAGGATAAGTCATGGATTAAACTCCCTTTCTTTGACAGCCGTCAAATGATAATATTTTATACCCGCTCGTAAATTTAAATTATCATTTAGGTACAGAAGTTGGCATGTTCTTCTTCACAAGACTTCCAGAAGTTCTATTAATTATGCACGAACAAATTCGCGCTGATGTTAAGTCATTTTCGCAAACCACGCACTCAAGCTCGGTATTAGGTCACGTTTTCCGCTTCAACATCAACTTTAATAAAAAAGAGTGTCGTTGTTATACTAAACTAATCCAGAAATGCGTCAATTTGTAAACCGTCATCCCAAATTCCTCAAATATTTCAAATAGCGGACGTATTCCCTAACGTTTTTACGAAACTAACTTTACCAATACTTTTAGTAAATATCAGGATGTTGTGGACATTTCGAATTTATAATACAGTTTACGGTATTGAATTAATCCTTTGTAGCAAACTAATTTGATTCGATTTCGGAAGTTCCTATCCCAATAAACTTCCTTCCCTGGAAGACGCACTAAAGGCTGCTTTTTCAAGTAATGAAAAATGATCAACGTGCAGAAAAACGTTCGAAGAGGTCGTACGTGTGGTTTAAATCGCCGACGGAGGTTGTAAATCATGTCTGTATAAGTTACACGTCAAAAGACTGATGACACGTAAACAAGCCGAGGACTGCACAGTTTTTCAACCCCGTCACCTCAGACGGGGATTTAACCTTTCAATAAAACTGCTTAGCGATGGATTATCCCGCAATTCAATCGATATGTATGCCGATAAAGTAATCAAAGCGAAACTTAACACTAATAGCTCTTTGTGTTTAAATTAATCCACCCTCTAGGATTACTCGACCAAAGGGTCAATAACGTTGACATTAAAGGTCATTCTTAGGCGTTCGATTACTCAGGTGCGTCTTTAATTAATCGCAAGGGATCATTGTTGACTTTAGGGGAACCTGTTCAGAATTTCCTGCAAAAGCCACTAGACCTAGAACTAAGACATTCAGCGGATCTACAGGACATCGCTTGAATTTGATTGGTATATCCACTTTAAGAGAAAAAATAGATTAAAATTGTCAATTATTTATATTAATTGCTGTCAAACTGATAAAACTCAAACACATATTACGTATGTGACGTAGCCACAATTATATATATATATATATATATAAAATGTTGTGATATCGTATTGAGGTGTGAAGGTGCTTCAATATTTTATTTTTGTTCAATAAATTTTATACGGATGATAATAAACCAGGGATGATGTGTGATTTGGAGCTTTCTATAATCTGTTTCTTTCTCGGCTTAAATCTATTCTAAAACATATTTTAGATCATTTATTTATTTATTTGGAGTAGAAAGGAATGTTTAGTAATTCTTATCCATTACATGCGTTGTTCCGACGGTTGTTCATTTCATGTAATTTACTTATAGATAAGAGGTTGTGTTTTTAAAAATTTTGATCGTGATTGGTAATAGGGAAAAATAAAAATTTATTGATTAGTTAATTAATTTTAAAATTTGTAAAACCAGGAAGCATCCATGCAATGGATTGTAAATTCAGACTTCATTTGTGGAAATTATTGAACATTTATTTTTTTTTCTAAATTAAACAGAGTTGTAGTGAGTTCTAAGACATTAATACAGCATTTATCCTGACAGTCTCATATAGCCGTGGTATAGATTGTGAGTTACCTTCATTAATCTTAATGCGTTATTCTCAGTAATTTCTTTCTTTGGTTGTTGTACCTATTAAATAAGGTAGGGGGTATACACAACAATTTTTGGCGCCCAACGTGGGGCTTTATAAGAATTTTGGAACGTTATTGTGCTGGTTTAAGCATTTTTATTTGTATACAGGAAAGGTGACATAATAAAAGTTTGACAGTTGTCAGCTTAGACTGGTAGAGAGTATATTTAGTAGGTCGTGACGGAAACGAGACAGAGTAAGGATAGGAAGTTGGCTGAGAAGCTAACAGAAGAGATGTCAGTAGAAGATGGTAGTATGTTTGAAAGTGAATGTAAGAAAGGAGACGAAGTGATGGATATGTTGCGACGGTTGATGGTAGACATGAGTGGAATGACACAAGAAATCAAACAAGATATCAGTGGAATGAAACAAGACATGTGTGGAATGAAACAAGAAATGAAACAAGAAATATCTGGAATTTATGATAAAATGGAGAAAAAGTTTGAAGAAAATAATAAGAAATTAGATGAGAATAAACAAGACATGGATGAGATGAAGCAAGAAATATCCGTCATGAATAAAAAGATGGAGGTAAGTTTTGAGGAAAGTGGATGTAAAATTCAACAACTTATAGAAAACGATGTTAAATTAGAACAGCAAATGGAAAGGAATCAGATTACATTTGAGCAAACAACGTGAGAGATTCATCAAGAGATGGTGAAAGAGTTTAAACAAGTTCAAACAGAGTATATGCAAGAAATAGATAAAAAATTAGAAGAATATAAGACTGAAATCAATAACGAAGCAGGGGATTATGAAAAACGTTTCAGCGGCCAAATTGGTGGTTTAAAAGCTGAGCTGGAGTGTGTAAAGGATGATGGGAAAAGTAATTTAGATAATGTGGAAGAAAAAATTAAGTTTAAATTTCGAAAAGATGTGTCCAATTTGGAAGACAATTTGAAGGAAGTTAAGGAAGCCATGCGGGACTAGGTGTCAACAAGTACTACTATGGTGGTACAAGGAGGACAAAATGACCAACTGATGCCTAAGTTTTATCTAAACAGCGGATATCACTCAAACACTTTTATTGATGAGTTAGAGTTCTATTTGCAACATTTGAAGAGACAGATGGGGATAGGTTTTGGCGACATGTTGGAAGATTGCATTATTAAAGCCTCGTTAAAGGCAGACGCAGAGATTGGGTTTAGAACCATTTCGGGGCAAGTTAATAACTACCTGGAATTTCGCGAGAGATTTTTAAGATTTTATTGGGGTCCTGAACAACAGAGGCAATTGAAGAATGAATTGTTGAGAAGTAAGTATGTGCCTGGTCGTATTTTTTCCAGGAAAAATTATGCCATTAATAAATTATATTCTTTTCAACAGTTGGGAGGAGTGGAAAACATGACTACAATTATCCGGCAGATAGCAGAACATTTTGAGATCCTGAGAGTAATTTTAAAATTTGTAAAACCAGGAAGTATCCATGTAATGGATTGTAAATTCAGACTTCATTTGTGGCAATTATTGAACATTTATTACTTTTTCTAAATTAAACAGAGTTGTAGTGAGTTCTAAGACATTAATACAGCATTTACCCTGAGGGTCTCATATAGCCGTGGTATAGATTGTGAGTTACCTTCATTAATCTTAATGCGTTATTCTCAGTAATTTCTTTCTTTGGTTGTTGTACCTATTAAATAAGGTAGGGGGTATACACAACAATTTTTGGCGCCCAACGTGGGGCTTTATAAGAATTTTGGAACGTTATTATGCTGGTTTAAGCATTTTTATTTGTATACAGGAAAGGTGACATAATAAAAGTTTGACAGTTGTCAGTTTAGACTGGTAGAGAGTATATTTAGTAGGTCGTGATGGAAACGAGACAGAGTAAGGATAGGAAGTTGGCTGAGAAGCTAACAGAAGAGATGTCAGTAGAAGATGGTAGTATGTTTGAAAGTGAATGTAAGAAAGGAGACGAAGTGATGGATATGTTGCGACGGTTGATGGTAGACATGAGTGGAATGACACAAGAAATCAAACAAGATATCAGTGGAATGAAACAAGACATGTGTGGAATGAAACAAGAAATGAAACAAGAAATATCTGGAATTTATGATAAAATGGAGAAAAAGTTTGAAGAAAATAATAAGAAATTAGATGAGAATAAACAAGACATGGATGAGATGAAGCAAGAAATATCCGTCATGAATAAAAAGATGGAGGTAAGTTTTGAGGAAAGTGGATGTAAAATTCAACAACTTATAGAAAACGATGTTAAATTAGAACAGCAAATGGAAAGGAATCAGATTACATTTGAGCAAACAACGTGAGAGATTCATCAAGAGATGGTGAAAGAGTTTAAACAAGTTCAAACAGAGTATATGCAAGAAATAGATAAAAAATTAGAAGAATATAAGACTGAAATCAATAACGAAGGAGGGGATTATGAAAAACGTTTCAGCGGCCAAATTGGTGGTTTAAAAGCTGAGCTGGAGTGTGTAAAGGATGATGGGAAAAGTAATTTAGATAATGTGGAAGAAAAAATTAAGTTTAAATTTCGAAAAGATGTGTCCAATTTGGAAGACAATTTGAAGGAAGTTAAGGAAGCCATGCGGGACTAGGTGTCAACAAGTACTACTATGGTGGTACAAGGAGGACAAAATGACCAACTGATGCCTAAGTTTTATCTAAACAGCGGATATCACTCAAACACTTTTATTGATGAGTTAGAGTTCTATTTGCAACATTTGAAGAGACAGATGGGGATAGGTTTTGGCGACATGTTGGAAGATTGCATTATTAAAGCCTCGTTAAAGGCAGACGCAGAGATTGGGTTTAGAACCATTTCGGGGCAAGTTAATAACTACCTGGAATTTCGCGAGAGATTTTTAAGATTTTATTGGGGTCCTGAACAACAGAGGCAATTGAAGAATGAATTGTTGAGAAGTAAGTATGTGCCTGGTCGTATTTTTTCCAGGAAAAATTATGCCATTAATAAATTATATTCTTTTCAACAGTTGGGAGGAGTGGAAAACATGACTACAATTATGCGGCAGATAGCAGAACATTTTGAGATCCTGAGAGTAATTTTAAAATTTGTAAAACCAGGAAGTATCCATGTAATGGATTGTAAATTCAGACTTCATTTGTGGCAATTATTGAACATTTATTACTTTTTCTAAATTAAACAGAGTTGTAGTGAGTTCTAAGACATTAATACAGCATTTACCCTGAGGGTCTCATATAGCCGTGGTATAGATTGTGAGTTACCTTCATTAATCTTAATGCGTAATTCTCAGTAATTTCTTTCTTTGGTTATTGTACCTATTAAATAAGGTAGGGGATATACACAACAATATATATAAGTAATACGCAGAATTGAAATAATATTTCGTCACACACCAACGCACACAGAAATTCACTTAAGAAAAATAATATACATAATTTTCATATTACATATTCTGCTGAACATCTCCAGAATTAATCTTGGTTTTCTTCGACAGCTTTTAAGAAACGTGTATTACATATACATGAGCGTCAAAGATGGATTGCTATTAGTTATTACGAATACTCTATATCTTCGGTTTCAATGGCAGAGCTCCTAAATTGTTTTGAAATCTTTTGAATTCATTTGGGAATTTTCTTATAATACCTGCAAAATATATGTATTAAATACATGGGGCATACAACGGTCGCTTATTATATGAGGAGTGTTCAAATTTACACAATAATGGCGAGAACACTTTTAAAAATTCAATTAACTAAAGATTTACGGTAACTCTTATTAATCAAAGCTGTTCCGATTTGGAAACTTTTCCTAGGTCGTCTTAGACTTCTTTTGTCTATTAGTCTATAGTTGTAGGCTTTTATTGTGCTGGTCTCATCCATCCTCTTCAAATGTGACGTCCAGCTTTATATTCTAATATTTTGTCTTCTGGGCATCCGACGTTCAAATTTTCTCTTGTTAACATAGCCATCGTAATTATTTCAGTAGAATATTATTGTGACAGTTCCAGTTTCGACGTCGAAATATTCTGTTGATTGTAGCGTAGAACAGCGCATGATAAATCAGTGTTCTTACCAATGAAGGCGTAAATTCTTACAAAAGTGCTAGTACAACACAGCGACCAATGTCTTTCTAAAAGTCTGGTGCTTGAGTGGTGGAAATCTTTTAGAGAAGAAAGAAGTTGTGCATAAATGATCTTCCTGTACGACGAACTGCAAGATCGGTGAAAATTGAGCAAACGTTTATGCCCTTATTCCGGAAGACAGGCAGGTATTAATCTTAAAATTTCTGGAAACAAAGAATAAGCTATAGTAAAGTGAGTACTAAGTGGATTCCGCGTTTGTTGGCGAAAGATCATAATTTCAATCGTCTTCAAATCGCTTCTTCTTTACTGCAGCGCTATGAGGGAGAAGGTGATGAATTTTTGCACTCAATTGTGATCAAAACTAGGTAGATCATTTTACTCCTGAGTCAAAACGTCGGAGCATGCACAGGTGTTACCCTACACATACCCAAAGTCAAAGAAAGTAGAAACTATGATTGTCAAGTATTAAACTAATGGGATCATTTGGAACGTTGTTGATTTTTTTGAAAGAAAGTAGCAAACTATTATTCGACACTTTTGATAAAGTTAAGCAGGTGATCATAGACAAACGGTAGCGAAGACTAAGTTTTGTCTTCTTTCTGCACGACTATGGTCGCTCTCATACCGCTGCAAGAACAATTGAAATCATAAACAAACTTTAGTGGTAGTGTTAGCGATCAAATAGTTTTTTGTTTGAGTACCACAGTATTAAGTGTGTATAAAGTTTGTATGGAATACGGGTGACTGTACCTGCAATAATAAAGGTGCATATTTGGCATTCTACCTAAGTGTTAAAGTCATTTTAGTAACAATACATTCAAATACAGTCCACTAATTGCACCCATCCAAAACATTTGGTCATTCGAAGCCGCATTACACCGGTGCGAGTTAAAATTCAGTGAAAATACAACATAACCTCCACTCCAGGCGGGAAGCAGGTGCGAGCTCGGCGTTCATGGTCAGCCGGCGCTGCAAGTTCACAGCATCTGCGTTTCCAAACCAGTGGGTCCGTCAAGGCAAATTCAGGGGATGGTTCATGCAACCAACTACTGTTCAAGTAAGTGCAAGCATTCCTTTGACAAAAATCCTATTCCTTACAAAATATTCGCAAAATTATCATTGTTAACTCCTCCAAATCAAAATGGCAAATTTAGCAACATTGCATAGAAAACGCGGTGCTATCAAAGCAAAAATGACAGCATTTACAAAATTCTTTGAAGAAAATAAGGAATCTTTTTCTAATTACGACGCAACTAAACAAAATTCAATCATTATGGAATTAAAAATGAGATTAGAAAAAACCGATGAAATATGGACACAATTTCAAGAATTGCAAGAAGAAATTGAAGCTCTTGAAGACGATTTTGAAGTACAATTAGCGTGGCGGGAAACCTTTGAATCCTCATATTACGGTAATGTGGCGTTAGTCAAACAATTCCTTGTAGAAAATAATCAACTCAAAAATGAGGATTCAGTTTCAGTACCAAGTAGTCTCGAATCTAACCAACGCAGCGTATGCAACGACCAGGAGTCAAATTCGAGTGGCATATCGTTACCAAAATTGCCATTACCTACATTCAGTGGTTCGTTTGAAGAGTGGCCTGCATTTTCCGACACCTTTAAGTCCGTGATTCACGAAACTGAAGCTGTCGCAGAAATTGCAAAATTCCGATATTTGAAAGGTGCTCTCCAAGGCGATGCTGCTCAAGCAATTCGAGGGTTAGTAATTTCAGCAAAAAACTATCAAACAGCTTGGTCAATACTTGTCAAGCGATACGAAAACAAGAAAATTATGGTATTTAATCACATCAAGTCGTTAATGGAATTTGAGAAAATTCAAAGGGAGTCTTTCAGTCAACTACGCAAATTACTTGACAATGTGTACACAAATACACGAGCATTAACAGTATTAAATCAACCCGTTGACACATGGGACACTTTGTTGATCTACAAAATTGCAGAGAAATTGGATAATTACGTAGCAAAAGAGTGGGAAAAGCAAACAGTCACAAGCACTGAGTTACCTACTTTACAACAGTTTTTAGATTTTTTGGAAGTCAGATGTCAGATACTTCAGAGAACAGACAAGACGAATAAATCACAAACAACAAGGGCGATACCCAACAAAACTACGGTACATTTAAACACATCAAATGGATCAAACTGCAAATTATGTAAGGCAAATCATGCTTTGTATCAGTGCCCAGAATTCATAAAGAAAAATGCGAATGATCGATTTCTTTATATCAAACAACTTAATTGCTGTATTAACTGTTTAAAGCCAGGACATCATGCATCAAAATGTAGATCAAACAGCAAGTGTAAGAGGTGTAACAAGAATCATAACACCATGCTACACAAAGAAGAAGCGCAGGAAAATCAAGAAACCAAACCAGATGAAAAGGATTCAGCCGATTCTACACAAACGGTCAATGTTAAAGCATCGATAAAGCCATCGCAGATTCTATTAGCTACAGCAGTAGTTAAAGTCAAGGACAAATATGGCAACTGGCAAAAGGCACGAGCACTATTGGACAGTGGCTCGCAATCGAATTTTGTCACATCAAAATTTGCAGATATAATACACAATGAAACAAATAATGCTAAACTTACAGTTACAGGCATTAGCGAGAATCACACGTTAATAAACAAAAGTACAAACTTGGAAATAAATTCTGACAAAGCAAAATTCAAGAAAAGAATGGAATTTCTAATCATGCCAAAAATTACATGCCAGTTACCAACAACTACAATCAACATAGAAAACTTACCTATAGTAGAATTAGCAGATGAAAACTATGACAAACCTGGTGAGATAGATCTCCTTACTGGAGCTGAATCATATTTCGATATTCTCCTAAACGAAAAAATAAGGCTTGGAATCAGTTTACCGATTTTACAAAAAACTGTGTTAGGTTGGATAATTTCTGGACCGGTAGCTAGAAATACATCTCATTACAAAGAAGAATCAGTTTGTTCCCTATCTGCAAACAAATCATTGGAAAATTCAATAGAACAGTTTTGGAAAATTGAAGAATTCGCAGAAATACCGCATCATTCAAAGGAAGAGTTGGAATGTGAAGCGCATTTTGCTAACACTCACACCAGAGATGCAACAGGAAGATTTGTTGTATGTTTTCTCTTCAAAACTAATACAACATGCTTGGGAGATTCCAAGGAAAACGCAATTAAACAACTTGAAGCATATGAAAGAAAGGCATTAAAGGATCCAGTCTTACAAGAACAATATTCTTTATTTATGAAAGAGTATGAAGGTTTGGGTCACATGACAAAGGCAGGCGATGATGAAGACACAACAATGGTAAATTATTTACCTCATCACGCGGTCTTCAAACAAAGTGATGAAGCAAGAAAAATTCGAGTTGTTTTTGACGCCAGCAGCAAAACAACAAATCAAGTTTCCCTTATGACATACTGATGATTGGACCAACCATCCAACAGAATCTATTTTCAATAATAACACGATTTCGACAACATCGGTATGTTTTAACAGGAGATGTAGTTAAAATGTATCGTCAGATACTAATGAAGGCAGAAGAATGCAATGTACAAAGAATAGTTTGGCGAGAAAGTGCAGACCAACCGATACAAGAGTACAAATTACCGTGACATACGGTACGGCCTCAGCGCCATTCTTAGCAACACGATCATTACTACAATTGGCAAAGGACAACATGGATCAGTATCCAAAAACATGTGAAGTAATCTTCAACGATTTCTATGTCGACGACTTACTTACCGGGAATGATGAACTAATACAAATAATGCATACAGGAGGTTTTCATCTCGACAAATGGATGTCTAATTGCCCTCAACTGTTAGAGGAAGGTGGAAACAGCACAATGTTATCATTTTTTGAAGAAAAGAATAGACCTATACGAACTCTCGGTGTAAGTTGGAACCCATGCAAAGACACAATTACTTACCAAGTTACAGAGGAGCCATCCTCTGCTATTACTAAAAGGCAAATATTGACTAGAATCAGTAAATTATTTGATCCTTTGGGATTAGTTGGACCAATAATCGTAAAATCGAAATTAGTCATGCAAAAATTGTGGCAGCTAAAGTCTCATTGGGATGAGCCAGTTCCAAGCAGCATATTTGAGGAGTGGAAATTGATACAAGAAAATTTAAATCATCTTAATGACATTCAGATACAAAGATGTCTGCTTCAATCCAATTATAAGAATTTACAACTGCATGGTTTTGCTGATGCTTCAGAGCATGCTTATGGAGCAGTGATTTACGTACGATCATCAGAAGCTAATGAAAACACAGTAAGAATTGTGTGCTCAAAGTCAAGAGTTGCTCCGCTCAAAAAAATCTCTCTACCCAGACTCGAGCTTTGTGCAGCGTTACTGTTGGCACAGCTTTTGAAAACAGTAAAAAATTCATTTAACTTAGACTTCAACCAAGTCTTTCTGTGGTCGGACTCTACTATAACCCTATGGTGGATAACCACCGAACCATATAAATTAAAAACGTTTGTCGCGAATAGAGTCAGTGAAATTCAAAAAATAACAGAAACAGCACAAT
>JABXWE010034093.1:0-11619 GCA_014611495.1 Limonius californicus
CAATATTAATCTTTACATAATCAAGTGGCAGTCAGTCACTTATCGGCAGATACGTGCAACATTAAAGTTCTCGTTATTGTTTCCATGAAATTCTGTTTTAAAGATGTGAACTTTAACACTCTCGTACAAGAAAACTAAGCTCCAAATACCTACTTTTTTTTGAAGATTTGTATTAAGCATTCATAAAGGAAAAATTCTACCTGAAGCTTTTAAGGTATTTAAAGGACACCCTGTATACGCAAGAACAAAACGTGAAAACGTACGACATTTATTACGACATTTTATTAGTCTATTTAAAACTTTAATAATTTAATATATCATTAAAGTGGTAGAGGAAGACCGCTGATACCAGGTAGTTAAAATGCAGTAAACTGCAATTAGACAAAAGGCAAAAATTTTTTTGTGTTATAAACGAGTACAGAATTCTATCCAAAAATATAAGTTTAGGTATGTAGCATAGTTTTATAATTGGTTGTTATACGAATGTTGTGTCGAACTTTATAGACGATTTCGGCAGCTTCCGCCACCGTTTCATTATTATCGAACTATGAGTTTTAGTCGTTGTTTAAAATTACAACACAGGCATGTTTTTTTAAGAACTATGGAGTTGCCAAAGGCCCTGTCCCAACAATAACTAAAATACTTCAAACCCCCTGGAAAAATGGCTGCTGGTTGCCTTTTAATGGTAATTCATATACAGGGAATTTTTCTTTTTAGTAGTAGTATACTTAAAAAAAACGCGTCAATTTCGCCTATTGTGTATGCAACCAACTAAAAATCAGAAACAAACGTCTCTATAGTTGTGAATTATTTGAGTATGAAGGTTATGTTGATGCAGTGTTTATATTAAATAAGTATTTCACCTTGCAGGTATATAGGACGCAGATGATGACTTATTTATTAAATATAAAAATCGACAGGATGTTTCCGTAAGGTCCGTGCACATTATATTTCTTTTGTACAAAACACGTACATAAGCGGCAAAATGGTGTAATGGTCAGCATACCTGCCTTCCAAGCAGTTGATCCGGGTTCAATTCCCGGCGATGGCAAACCTTTTTTAATTGTTATTATTCAACGTAGCATAAAATATTTCATTTCATTTCTTCGGTTAAAACGTGATTACTTTCAGTTTTTATTTTATGGGAATTTATTACGTATCCCTCTGATTTAAATTTTCTAAAAATTGTTTGACACTAAATAAAGATTAATTTAATTTTTTAGCATTGAATTAATTTGATTGTTGTGGTCACAGCATGCTTGAGTTGTCTGTATAGTTGGTTGCCTACACAATAGGCAAAATTGACGCGTTTTTTTTTAAGTATACTACATAGGCTATGTATACTAAAAAGAAAAATTCCCTGTATAGTGGTTCCACAGTTAATAGCAGACTACAGGAATGAATAGAATAGGACAACAAAAATACTGTCTCTCCCTTTCTGTTACATTACTTATATATGAATTTTAAATACGCGTCAAGTATTTCGCATAATCACGACTTACCGAATCAGAAGATGAAGTTCCCTAAATCAATGAAAGATACTGATATGCTCGTTTACCTGGCTACAACCGGTCTCAAATCGAAACCTAGACCGGATTCGCAAATACGTAATGTAACAAAAAACGACAGATAGTATTTTTGTTGTCGTATTTTATTCATTCCTGTAGACCGTTATTATCTGTGGAACCACTATAGGTGTAGGGGATTCTTAACGCCCGTTCTCCCTCGCAATGCAATGGCAAACCAGCGAGCTATTCTGTTTAGTAAATTTTCTTTCTAGCAGAAGTGTTTACACTTCCTACGGTTCAAAGTCTACACTAAGATGTAGGTCTCCTATGTCTGCGGTACTTTAAACGCGCTGCACAGACATAGGAGAGAAGGTCACTATGTTTCGTAAGTGACAAAGCACTCGAAGAAGAAGAATGGTTACTTGCCATTTTCTATATAAGCTGATCTTTAATAGGAAAACCATAATATCGTTAATAGATTTAAAATAAATGAAATGAAATATTTTAAGAACTACGGGGTGTTAAAATACTCTGGCGAAAATAATTATAGGATGTTTCTTCTAACTAAACTAGCACTAGTAGTACTAACTGCTGGTGGTAGAGTTTGTGCAGAATATTAACTAACGTTGTATGTTGCCTTGAGCAAATAATGACTCAACATTATAATCGCTTTATAAATAGTAATTAGTAAATTTAACATCAAGGAATCAATAAATTGTTTATCAGCATCTGAATAGTTATCAAAGTTATCTGCTCATCTAGTTTTGTCCACGTAAAGTGAAATCAATTTTTGATTTGTGGTGGTTATAACTTTTATTCGTAAATATGTATTAATTACCACAAACATACCGGCGCCGGTAGCTTGGATAGGTTGGCCGTATGACTTTCACGCAGCTGTCGCGGGTTCGAATCCGGACGCAGAGGTCGGCGGTTTTTTTCTGAGCGATAAAAAACGCTAAAACGGCCGTTCTTCTCGGATAGGAAGTAAAATCGTAGGCCCCCTGTCCAAGTGTTGTTGGGCATGTCAAAAGAACCCACAAACAGCTAAATTTCCAGGTGTGGTAAGATCGCTCCTTGGCGTCGGTGGTTAGCTATAGTAGCAGGCCGACATTAAATAAGCCGACGTTAAATAAAAACAAACAAACAAACAAACCACAATCACATAAACATAATGGTGACTGGAGCAAGCTTTCACGTGCTCTTACCCACCCTTAGTAACTCAGACACTGATACCAACATAACTAATATAACATAAAAATATAACACAACTAATATAACATAACTGAGTTACAATCTACTACAGATTATTAATTTAAATTTCTGTTAAGGCCTCTATCTGATACTGCTATATGAGTTGTCCACTATCAAAACTGGCTATATCACTTTTTTGTCGAAAATGAGTTGCGCACGTCAAATGATTAAGAATTTAGCCCTCTCTCTAATAAAACTATCAAAATGTTTAAAAAGTAGCTATATTTGGGTAAAACTGCGGTTTGAATTTCGGAAAATATTTCAAAACTCTCTATGTCTATCATGAAAACTGTTTGAAAACTGTCTATGTGTCCTGTGTATCAGAACTACCTATATTCCTAAGGTCTTAATAGGTAGTCGATCTGTACCGAATCAAAACTTTCTATGTTTGGTGCAGTGTAATTGTGGTGGTCGTGTTATGTACACATACAACTTAAAATGGTTAATTAATGCAATAAATATTGGATTCAGATCTAGAATACGCTGTACAGGAAAAGTCAGAAGGTATAAAAGAAGTGCAAGTGTTGGGGAAAGGTAGAAAGAAGTATGGAAGGCCTGAAACATGGAAATGTAATGTAGCAAAAAAAAATGAGGTTAGTTTAGTCATTTATCCAAAACGCGCTTTTTAATAATAAGTCTCTGATCTTAAAGAATCTTGTTATTGTCAATACTACTACTACTTCATATTATTTATTTTAGGCATACTTCTAAGAATCCACCACCAAATTGTGATCATGCACGAAAACCAGTGTACAAATGTTCTTCTTTATCGATGCAAGATGTACGCCGTTTTCATCAATTATTTTCTTCATTTAAGGACAAAATTGTCCAAGACAATTTTATATTGCAGTATACGTCAGCTTCTAAACCAAAAATTAATATGAAAGGGAAACATATATCAATTAAATTGAAGGCAAACAAACAGAGTTAGTGCAAATATGCGAAGAATTTTGCAAATATCAACATTTCGAATTCAAAATGTTTGTCGCGCTAATATGAACACCGGTTTACCAGCAAAAGAAAATAGAGGCGGTGACAGAAGATCAATGGTATTAAAAAATAATAAACACACAATTCTTACGTTTTTTAAAACATTAAGAGCGTTCGATCGGTATAGGTATACACTGCTGCTATACAGAGGTTACGTTTTCGCTAATTTCATCGCTAAAAAAAAAGATTTCGTAATGAGGTTTCCGCTGTTTTATTAAGAAACCTGCCTTCAATGCCGATGATCAATTAGATTTTTTTGAAAATTTTTGTTTATGAAGATAACTGGAATGCAACGACTGCATACAGTGGTTTAGTTAATATAATTTTATGCTCTTAATATAAAAGATATCACAATGGGGTTTTCACTGTTCTATTCAGAAAACTAGGCGCTAGGGCACTATGCATTCAGATTTTTCGAAAACGATATTTTTGTATAAAATTAGCCATGTCTAAAATTAGGTCATTTACGGAAGCATGTATCGATGAATCTAAATAATTAAAAAAAAAATGAAATGCATCATGCCCTCG
Source organism: Limonius californicus (assembly GCA_014611495.1). Taxonomy (NCBI): domain Eukaryota; kingdom Metazoa; phylum Arthropoda; class Insecta; order Coleoptera; family Elateridae; genus Limonius; species Limonius californicus. Next base: position 4,278 of record JABXWE010034093.1, read on the forward strand.
AGTGGTCTTTTGTCGTAAAAATGGTTTTAATTTTATAAAAATTGGTTCATAAATAAGCCAGAAAAATACATTATAAATGACGTATGTTTTTGCCTAATTTTTGATATTTCTTGCCATCGGTTAGTAGCGCCACAGATAAAATTCTAGAACGGAAGAAACCAGTACCTCACTACCCAAGCCCCCCTGCAGCTAATCCGCTTATCTTTCACTTTCAAAGACATTACCTGCCTTGCCATCAAAAATATAAACTTACCAACGGTAGAGTGGAATATTGTGACCCAGGTTAAAATACCAGATATTTTAATGGAAATATATCAATGAATATTGCAAAATAAAAATGATATTTTGATACAATAAAATTATGTCGGTCACTCTGGTGGGTGACACACATATATGTACCTAATAACTAATCTAACAAATGTTGTCAATAATTAATGCATGCATTTAAAGTCTTGTTTTTCTAATATAAAAAACAAATGTTAACTTAAAATAATATACGTCGATTTTTGTCTAAGCAAAAACCTCCATAATGGCTTTCAAGTTTTTTTTTCCAATGGTCGATCGTATATAATTTTTAGTTTTGAAAATGAGAAAAACAGTTTTTTGCTCAATAGACTAATTTAGGTCTCCTAGTTACTTAGGACCAAATGGAATCCTACTAAATCCGCTCCGGTAACTGTATGAAATATATTTTTTTGCAGAGTCGAATAATTGTCGTACATTTTAAATTTACTTATTTTTTTTTTATTTATATTCCTTTTACCAACACTATTACTTTCTTATTTGTATTATTATATGTTTTTTAAACAATCAACACATTTATGAAAATTACATAAACTACTTTGCACCTCTTACGATAATCGAGAACCCAATCGTGGTCCTGGAATAATGGACACCTTTAGACTCGCATTACTGTAGAGGACAGAATTCGACCCGACATTACCTAAACGCAGATCTTACCATAAAAAAAATATGGATGCATTATAAGGAAGAATTCCCGAATTTTAAAGTTAAATATGAGTTTTTTAGAAAAACTGTTACGACTCATTTTAATTTCAGTTTTGGAACTCCGGCTACGGACGCCTGTTCTATGTGTATATCGCTAAAAGAGGAAATGAAAAATGCTGTAAACGAACACTCAAAAAAAATTTTGGCTTAAAATTTAAAGTACATAATGTTAGAGCTCGTTGTTTTTACCAACTTTTGCACAGCAGGACAATGAAGGAACAATTACGTTTTCCTACGATTGCCAAAAAAATCTTCCATTACCAAAAGTTCCAGATCAGAGTTGCTATTACAGCCGACAGCTTTATACATCCAATTTTACAATTTGTCAGGGATCTTCCAAATCTCCACAACATCTAGGGAACACTTTTATATACACATGAACGGAAATTGATAATCCAAAAGGCTCGAATCAAATCGTATCTGCTCTTTATCATAGACTCCATAATACAGACTTAGAAGGCATTGAAAGAATTCGTATGATAGCCGACGGTTGTGGGGGCCAAAACAAAAATACATCCCTTGTAGGAATGCTCAGCAAATGGTTAAAATGTGAAGCTCCGGATACAGTCAAAGAAGTTATTTTAATTTTTCCAATACCAGGACATTCCTACGTACCTCCAGATCGCATATTTGGAAGAGTTGAGCGTATAATTAAGACGCCATAATTAGACCAGAAGAATATGTCGAAATATTCAAAACGATTGGAACTGTTTTTTATTTAGCATCAGAGGTACCAGTCTTTGAGTGGAAGGAGGCATCAGAATCTGCAATTAAAAAAAGAACTTCTTGGCATTTTACGTTTAAACCTTCCAGAAGGATAATCATTACTAAGAAAGGAAACCAGATATTAGTAAGAGGAGAACCTAATTATAATGCCGACATACGAGTGCCTAAAAATATATTTAAAAAAGGAAAACATCCAAATTCCATAAACCCATCCCAAGTAAACTTGGAAAATGAAAAAGTAAAACCTGATAAGTTAATAGATGTGTCGCAATTATTGGCTAAACATTTTGGTGTGAATTGGAAAACCCTTCCGGAACTAAATTTCTTTAAAGATGTTTGTCCAGATCCTAAAGCTAAAACAGATGATGTTGATGGCATTCGATTAGTAAACGAATTTAATGTTTGGGACCAAACAAAAAATATTGAACAAGAGAAGGATCTTTATGACGACGAAGAAGATTTTGAAAAAAGTGAAGACGTAGAACAAGGTGAGCAGACCATTGAGTATGAAGTGCATGAAGATAATGAAACAACAGAAACAATACAACCAGATACATTAAATAATATTGACTTGAATTCAATTTCAGATAATAACATAATATTAGACGTAGATGACACTATTATTCAATCAAATTTATTATTACTTGATAACAGCGACATTGGCTGGGATATTGCTGATGCTGATATTATATTTGAGTAATGTAAAATCAGCTTTTTTTATATTTTTATAAACAATAGGTAGTCAACAAGAATATGAATAAAATTTTAATTTTTGAGCAATAGTTTGTTTACACCTATTTGTTTTCAAAACTAGCTATGTGCGCTGTAAACAGTTTCAAAACTCTCTAGATTTGTAATACTGTTTCAAAACCCTCTATATACATATTAATTTTGGTTGTTTTCGTTGTTTAAATAAATATTAGACTATTTTCATTAATTCAGAAGGTTGTAATAATAATAATTATACTTATACAAAAATTGTGGTGGTATAAAGTGCATATTGAGTACGTGGTACTTTTTTGCCCTTTTCTCCGTTTAACTTGAAAGTGATATAGCCAGTTTTGATAGTGACCAACTCATATACTCTGTTAGTTAGTGGTTGCTATAGGTGGTTAACAGCCTTTTTATTCCACTGTTGGGCATCGATCTCTACTCTGTCACGTGCTTCTCCTCAGCGGTAAGGTCGAAACACAGTCCTACAGTTTACCGCCAAATACGAACGACATAAATTCTAGGGAACGTTTTCGACTTTGACATTAAGGCACTGCGAAGTGCGGATACCAAAAGAGTTGGGGAATTGTGTACCGTGGGTTGCAGTACAATATTTAAATACGACGCTGTGGAATCGAAGCCAAGCCGTAAGTAACGTTTTTCCCTGAAACTGCCACAACACCAGAAGTCAGCTCAGCTAAATCGTTTTATTTTGGTAGCAAAAGCTTACGCTTAATCAGTATCGGCTCATTTCTAGGACACTCTGCACGTTTCTAGTGCATATAGTGCAGTGTAATATAGTTATCTGAATAATCTTTTAATTTTTTCCATTTCATAATCATGAATTTTTTTTAGTTCTGTGGGTTTCTAGTTTCTAGTTTCTAGGCTAGTTCTAGGCTTTGGCCTTTATATGCCTTCCGTCAGTTCGACCCTTAATGGTTCGTTTGTAACGTATGAGCCCTTTCTTTGTTAGAAAAGTTGTAGGCTGTTGATAAACCTTATGTCCCTGGACTTGGAGTCCCTTATTTTGTTAGGTGTCATGGTTGCCTTTCCGAAAATTTTTTGTCTGCGTCGACAGGCAGCATTGCATTCGCATAGAATGTGTTCTGACGTTTCTGCTACCTCGTTACATAAGCTGCAGATTTGGTCCTCAGCTTTACTAATCTTAAAAAGATGGTATTTTAATGTTGTGTGGCCTGTGAATACGCCAGTGATGGTTTTCAATTCCACCTTGCTGAGGAACAAAGCAAGTTTTGCTTTATTTTGCGAAACCGTGATGAACTGTTTTGCCAGACGTTGTCCTGGAATATTTTGCCAGTATGAGGATTTCTGTTGTTCCTCCCATAGTTTGACCGCCTGTTTTATGTGGCTTTTCTGTATTCCATAGCAAGGCTTAGGTCCAGTGAATGGTGTCGATGCTCCGCGTTTTGTGAGTTCGTCGAGCTTTTCGTTGCCTGGTACGCCCTCATGCCCTGGCACCCACCACAAGGTAACGTGGTTTCTATTTGCCGGTTGTTTGAGGTTGTTCAGGCACTCCCAGACTAGTTTCGACTCACAAATGGGGGCCTTTAAAGCCTTTATTAGTGCTTGGTTGTCTGAGAGGATGTCAATTGTGCACCTTTATATCCCTTTCTTAGGTTCCTTAGGCATAAACCTCAGCCTGGAAAATGTTAATTACGGCACCGAGGGTTTCGGAAATGCGGCAACCTGGTCTGTAGACGCCCGCTCCAGTTGCTCCTACTTTCCTACTTTCCTACTTTCAACCATGGCTTTAATCCATTTGATAGTAGAAGGATCGAAGCCCTTCTCCGTGGCAGCTCTTTATATTGATTCGAAGGAGGTGTTGTCAAAGGCACCCTCTATGTCTGCGAAGGCACAGAGAGCTATTTCTTTTGGTACGTACGTCTTCTCCAGCCCATTTACTAGACTATGGAGAGCTGTTGTAGTCGATTCTGCCTATGGTAGGCATGTTGGTTGGGTTGAAGTGTTCGTTTTGGAAGTACCTCATTTCTTAGGTACTGGTCGACGATAACTTACTGGTGATTCATAGTAATGACACCAAGTTTCGTCACCAGCAACTATTGACAGAAGATAGTCATCAGCATTTTGCCTATAGCCTGGGAGATGTAGAGATAAACCCATTCACAAGCATTTTTCTTCATTAGACAAGAGACGGGGAATTCATTGCGAACAAACTGTGCTGTATCCCAGATTGCGAACAATACTATGAACAGATCCTACTCGCACCAACAATTTCTGAAATTTCTCTAATTGAAATTCCACAATTTTCTCTAATAAGGCCTTCCGCACATGCCACATTCTTTTCTGTTAATGCTGTATACCTTGTACCTGGTCGCGGCTCATACGAAGTCCCCTATTTTCCATTCTTAAATTTTCGGCACCATTCTTTCACAGTTGGGTACGCAATACATGCATTTCCATACACTGCTTGCATTCGCGTATGAATCTGCAATGGCTGCACACCCTTAGCGCATAAATTGTAGGACGCACGCTGATCAAACTTGGACGGATTTTCAACAACAAACGCCATTTCACAATCGAAATTTTAAAAGTCAGAATCAAATGCAAACGCCAAAAACTTATTAACGTATTGCTTACAAACACTACTAACATTAACAAATGTCATTTGAATTATTGCGCTTGTTTTCAAGGATAAGTTGATCAAAGATGGCTTTCAGTTGAACAAGCCTCGCATTTTCAACGTGGATAATGAAAAACAACTATAGTAAAGACTGTTACTATTTGTTGTTAGTTTCTACTTGTTTGATAATTAAAACAATCGTGTAACTGTATTTTCTATGTAGTTTCAAATGACATTAAAAACAATATGTGCATCAAAAAGAAAATACCGTTTCCTAAATTTCTTCTAAGTCGGTATTTTTAAAGGCGGCTCATTTATTTTAAGAGGGGTAATATATAAGCTCCTGTTTAGACAGTAGTGTCATGTAGCGGCAATTAGTCGGTAGGGAATCCTTCTTGAAATAATTTACAAGCTACAACTCTTTCAGAAGTATGGGTATGCGAGTTTTAAATAGTTCTACAAGGACTACTACAGCTCGTAACTTACCAGCTTAATAGGAAACTATCCAAAAACTGTCATTGGCAATATTACAAATAATTACAACAAAAACTTATTACGCTCTATTTAGTCTACCGGTAATTTATTATAGTTAAACACCTTTGATGCACACAATGGAGAAATAAAATAAATTAAGGTAGTGTTGGACTTCTTCCACATTTTTGTAATCGCACAAATAAAATACATGAAGCTCTTCATCTGAACTGTATTATACATCCGATGTTTATATTTTCAAAACTATTCCGTATTACGATCCTAAACTATTATACAAGTCTTAATTTTTCTATAAATGTCTTAAAAGAGTCAAAGTGAACCCCAAAAGTTGGGAGAAAGAATACTATTTAGAAAATTCGTCATCTAGCTCACTTTAGGTAACCTGTGGTTCCTCGTGTCCTTTTTAATTTTCGTATTGCAACAAAATTACAATCTTAATTTGAACAATTGGATAACATCTAAAACAGTACGTACAGAAGTTGTAAAAAATTTGTACGTTATAGAAGTGTTGAAGGAGCAATTCGCCTCAATCTGACTTGTTTATAGAGGTATCTTATATCAAAAGATCAAGCATCTCTTTGAAGTTCTCGAACGCTTGTAAATTAGCAATTATTTTCTGATTTCTAAAACTATAAAGCTGTTCAAATGTCTGTGAATATAAATTGCCGCATTTTTGAGCATTTTCGAAGCGTGCCAAAGGTAGTTTTCATTCGCTAAATATTTGAGGATCGAAATAGGAAACAAGATAATAATTTATACTGGTAAATACATTGGTCTTGAACTCTTTTCTATATTTTAAGAATAAAATTGCTGAATATTAACACAAGAGAAAAATATATATCATCTACTGACATCTTTAACTGTTTCTTTATTTATATATGTACAACTCTTTCACATAAAAAAAATTCATATAATTAATAATTGGAAAAAAACTGTTTAAGAACGACTAGTCAAAGCGACGGTCGAAATATTTCTAACATTATGTGCAAGTCAAAAGAAGACCTAGTAAGAGTTAAACAGATACTCTTTCGCCGAACAAGGCTAATGATTCTTTAACATATCATTCAAAAGAATTACAAGATGTTATTAAGGGTGCGATTATAAAGACACAATATAGTTTTTCTTTTATTACAATAATTACCTACAACAATTTCACAATCTAATGGCTCTCAAAGCAAAGTCTTATTCTGAAAAGATAATGAAAAAAAACACCTGTTTGACATACGGTATGTATCAGAAGTAGCGACACAAGATCCAATTCACCAGATATACATACCATGAGTTCAAAAAGTAATTACATAAGGATCGGTCATGGAATAATAAAATAATGTCTAACGCAAGCTTTAATAGTAATTATACACCAAGGTACAGAAGCAATTTTTCTTAGCCGAACATTATTATGATCCCGAGATGCGCAGCATCGAGGGGAATAAGTTGTTAGGCTAAGAAAAAGCTTCTGTACCGTGGTTTATATATTATTTTTTCCACTACTAGAACATTTAACGAATTTTCCAACAATAATTTCTGCATTTCTTTTGAATTAAAAGCGATCCAATAAGTATCAAGGTAGTTTTTCACAGAAAACAACTGAAATTTGACATTGACTTTACTTTTAATTTTATTATTTGTACGATTTGTCAAAATGGAAGATGATGGTGATTGTACTCCTCCCGAAATTAGAAAAGAAGCTGGGAAAATCCAGTACGACAAATTATTATTATTATCCGTTCGTGGCGCGAAATTTAACGCTTTTCTAACGTTCTTTCCTACTAAAAAACGATTACTTTTCTTTGTGATTGCCAA
>JABXWE010034094.1:0-16251 GCA_014611495.1 Limonius californicus
ATTGCAAGTATTGATCTTAAATCATCGATGGAAGGTATATCGGAATTATTAGTGTACAATGTTAAAACAAAGTTGTACATTTTTTTAAATAATCTATCATTAAATTCTTCAATAGCGACGCCTTCAAGTAACTCACAGTAAGACATATATGTCTTCCAGCAAATTTTTTTTCCGACTCCACTCAATTGGCCTGTCGTATCACATACTGTCAGTGCATAAAAAGCAATTAAATGTTTTGGAAGTAACGGGTTCATACTAATTTTGTGAATTGGAATAAAACGAACTGAATTCTGGTTACCAACTTTCATCCAAACTTGCAATGCAATGTCTGTTGTGCAGAGTCTTGGTAAGCCTGCTAAGGCCAAGAATTTTAAAGATTATGCTGACATATTTAATGCAATAATATTTAGAAATAAGTACAACGCACAAAGGATAGATGTAGTTTTTGATCAATATATGGAGAAATCGATTAAAAATTCCACCCGTGTAAAAAGAGGCTCTGAAGCAACAATTAATAGAATAATAGATACAACTGATACACCGTTACCGCATCAGTGGCATTTATTTATTCATTCTATCTTTAATAAAAGACAGTTGACTAATTTCCTGTCGAATCAACTGATTGCCTATTCCAACACCGTTAACGTAGAGTTCGCTACAAGTGGTGGATTTTCTTCCGTTTTAGACTATAAAACAAATTTTCAAGTTCAAGATGAGTTATTAAGCTCAAACCATGAAGAAGCAGATATAAGAATTCTGCTTCATATTCTATCTGCTAAAAGGGCTGGATATACGAGGTGCATAGTAAACTGCAAAGATACCGATGTGTTAGTTTTATTAGCCCATTTCAAGAAACATCTAACACCTGAAGTATGGATGAAAGTTGGTAACCAGAATTCAGTTCGTTTTATTCCAATTCACAAAATTAGTATGAACCCGTTACTTCCAAAACATCTAATTGCTTTTCATGCACTGACAGGATGTGATACGACAGGCCAATTGAGTGGAGTCGGAAAAAAATTTTGCTGGAAGATATATATGTCTTACTGTGAGTTACTTGAAGGCGTCGCTATTGAAGAATTTAATGATAGATTATTTAAAAAAAAATGTACAACTTTGTTTTAACATTGTACACTAATAATTCCGATATACCTTCCATCGATGATTTAAGATCAATACTTGCAATATCTAAAACAATAGAGAAATTGCCTCCAACAGAAAATAGTCTGAAACAACATTGTTTGAGGGCATATTATCAAACAAAAATTTGGCTCAGTAGTTTGGAACCACAACCCGAATTGCCAAATCTTTTGGAATTTGGATGGATGATTGAAAATGATCAAATCGTACCAGCCTTCCAGACACAAGCAGCAGTTCCTGGAGATCTCAGCATTTTAACTACTTGTCGTTGCAAAAAAGGTACGAAGTGATTGATTTTTAATTCATTAACATAATAATTATCAAATAATAAACGTTTATTTCAGATTGTACAAGTAAGGTCTGATCATGCAAAAAAAAATTTGAACTGTATTGGTTCCTGTTACTGTATGGGCCAAAAATCATGTAAAAATAGCGTAGTCAACCGTAATCAGCAATCAGAACCTATTTTTATTGAAGATAACTCTGAGAGTGAATAAATATTTATTTTTGTTTCTTTTAATATTATTATTGTCTTAAAACCCTATCCAAATTGAGAGCGGCATGGGCCGCTACGGGGCGAGCGCGGGGGTGCTACTGCGGCGTAGAGCAGTGGGAGAAGCGAAGCCTCGTGAGTCACAGATCGACAGCGTGCATGTGGGTTTTTGAAATTATTTTGCAATATTTTACATTTAGTAAAATATCTCGTTTAAGATAACTCTAAAAATTAAAAAGTTAAAAACCAGTACCTTTCATACAGAATAATACACATTTTATAAAGAATGAATTTTCGTGCTAGGTTGATAGTTTGGGAAATAATAGCGTGTAAAGCGAAAAAAGTCCAAAAAAATCACGATTTCACTGGTGAACTGAAACGAATAAATTGAATTAAAAGATTTTTTCTCCTTATAAACAAAGTTAGCTTCCCAGGATTCATTAATATTTTAAAAATACAAAACGTACAAAGATAATTTTGATACTTCGGGATAATATGCTTTACCATCTAAGGTTATCGAATGTGCAGTCAGATGAATTTTAAATTTTGCGCCCTTATGCACAGGACGATTTTTTGACGACTTGCGGATTTCGAATCTATAAGGCATAAGCAACAAATTGGACTACTTCAACAATTTTCACTCTGAAGTGCCCTCAACAGTTAAGTTACGAATTACTTGGCACCATACTATAAATATGGAGCTCAAACCTATTTAGAAGGCCTTAACTCCAAACTCTTTAGTAAAATACACAATTGGAGAGATCAATTTATTTATGTTAAGCTTGTGATAAAAATAATCGGTAACTATTTATATAAAAATACATAACAACCGTAACATAACAACCCCAGACGACCCGATAAAGACCCGCACAACAGTACAACGATAAGTTCTGTATGGGCTTCAGAAGAAATGCCTGCCCATACCATAATCGAGCCTCCATTAAAACTTCTCCTTGGAGTAAAAGCGCAAGGTGCGTATCGTTCTCCGGGCCTCCTCCACACTCTTTCACGTCCAGCAGAACCTCTTAAACAAAATCTCGACTCGTCTGTAACGAGAACCTGATCCCACTGTTCTTCAGTCCAGTTTAGATGTTGTCGAGCAAAACTCAGGTGGGCTATGCGATGTTGCGGGAGCAATTCTGATCAACGAGACCATATACCGGTCATCACGCATCGAAGTGGATCTTCTACGGCCCGAACCATGTCTCCTGGTGAAGCTGCGAGTTTCTTGACAACGTCTTGGGGTATCACGGAGAGTAGAACGGGCTGCTCCAAGAACTCTAGCAACATAGGACATGGAACGACCATCCTCTATTAAAGCTACTGCTTTAGTAACATTTGTAGCACTTAAAACCATCGTATGTGACAAAGAACAGTTTAACCACCTTCAACTGATCAGCAATTACAAAAATATAACATATGCAGCTGCTAAACAATTGAACGGGAGGCACTGTTTCTATGTTAAACAATCGCACAAATCATTATCAAAGCGTATTTGTGATAATTTAACGTTATAAAAGAGAGGTATTATCTTATTTTTAATAGCGTTTTGCATTTTTACATTCACAAATTGGTAGTAGATGCCTAAACATATTAAAACGTAAAATGAAATATCAAAATAATGAAAATCTGTAGGGTGGCGGTTTTTTCTCCCGGTCAGTGTATATTTGGATTGCTTTGTTTGAAGAACTTAAGTGTTATCAGGACTAACTATTTGAACAATTTAAGCATTAACATTTTGTTAACGACTTTCACGAATTTCCAAACGGGCAAAAAGGGAATGCCATAGAGGGAAAACTTGACGTGATAGGGAAAAATAGGTTTGATATTTGAAATCAGCGTGCTAGCATTAGTTTAAGACAAGTATCAGATCATACTCAGCAGAAAAAAAAATTCAATTGTTTGCCAATTAATGTGGATACTGTTTTTTGTTGCAGGCCATTTCTAAACTTAAATTGGAAGATACCAAATCACTAGAACTTTTGTTTTTATTTGTAGCATTTTTTAAAAAATTACCAACTATAATTGAAGCTAATCCAGAAATGAGCGGCGTTTATCTAATTGTAGATCACTTTTTTGGGATTATGAAGATTAGTAAGTGGTTTAATTTGCCTATGTGAAACTCTTTTTTTCTCTTGTCTCATAATTTCCTTCTTCATATTTCTCCCATTACCTGATGCAGCCTTCTTTCATCCTCTTTTCTTATTTCTACCTCTTGTGTTTCATTTTGACACCTATATGTCTCCAATGTATTGTCCCCAGGCTTCTTGTTACCTCTCCACTGCCTACGTTTGTTGAGGCCTGATTTCATTGCTTTTCCCTTTCAGTCTGTTGGTGCTGCTATTCTTTACTTGTTCTCTACTCAATTTTCCCTCCTGAATTGCTCTTATTGCTTGTTTTTTGCCTTTTTAAGCTGTTTGTCGATCTATTTCCTTTTTATAATGTTACCTCTCTTTACTCCACTCTCCACTTTCTCTCTCCAGTACTTTTATTTCATTTATTTCCCTTCTTCTAAATTCGCCTCGTCACTTCTCTTATCTTCTTTTTTTTGTATTTTGTGCTTTTTAATCTGTTTGTCACTTTTTCTTTTCTTTTCTTTGTTCTTGTTTCTTTAATCAAAACTCCACTAATCTCCTGTGTTTACTACGTGCTCTACTCCAGCATTATTGTTTTTTTCCTTTTCCCATCTTCTATTTTTGATTCTTTACTGCTCCTGTTTTCTCCATTCTTTATGTGTATATATTAACAGTTTATTTTTCTCTTTTTATTTCCTTTATATTTCTATCTTTGGTCTACTTTTCATTCTCTACTATCCTTTTTCTACTTCAGTGCTATTGTTTCTTTTGTCTCCTCCATCTTCCTTTTTTTTTTTGATACTCTTGTCTTCTCTTTAATGTGTATACAATCTTGTAGTCAATCCAATTTTCTCTTTTCCATTCCTTTGTTCTTCTCTCTATCCCTCTCTCCAAATGTCTTGATTCCTCTATTCCCTCCATTTTCTCTTCTTTAGTCTATTTATCTCTTCTCTTTCCTTTCTGCCAATTTTCTTTTTATTCTGCATGTCTGCTTTCATTTCTTCACTGTCTCCTTCCTAGTTCTTTTCTACCTTTTTGTTTTCGTTGTCTTGTCTTTTGCATTCTCGTTTTCTCTCCTCCACTCGCATGCCTCCTCCCTTCTTTTTTGATTCTTCGCTTATTGCCTGTATATTCTTCTCATAGCCTTAACTTAAAAACGATATTATACCAGTTTTCTTACAGGTTATTGTGAGTTATTTTGGAAGATTGAGTTGGGCAGTGGGCAATGGTCACTGTATGATGAAAGTGTCATCAATCTTGCCCTAACAATTTTATCTTTAAATGCGACTGAATATGATCAAATCCAAATGATTTTACTCAAAAACATTTTACAGGATCAAGTGTGGAGTTCTCTCTTGGCGACTGATGTATGGTGCTTAATTTTAAGGTAAGTTGCTAATTTATTCTTCTTTAGAATTTTAAATAGATTTTATTTCAGAAAAAAGTCTCCACAACTTGCTTACGAAACGTTAACTCAAATCATTGAAAAAACCCAAACCCTCCTGCGTGATACTTTCACAAGCAGGCTTGAAAAGACATTTCTAGAAAGTTTCATGCAGAGGGTTTATATGAGTTTACCAGAACAATATAAAAGTGATTTGGTAGAAAAGTATTCCCCAATGCTTAACCTTCATGTATGGCAGGTATTTGGCTTTAGAGATTTCCCTAAAAGACATAGTTTCATAATCGAATCGTTTCTAATAACTTTTATGGAAAAAATTGAGTTATTGAAAGGGGGCCAGTGTAAAGTGAACGATTTTAAATTTTTGGTTTGTAATCTTGCATAAAGCTAAAAAGTGCGAGGAATAAATAATTTATTTTTAGTGTGATGGACTTGAAGCGATTTCAACCCTTTCAGAAGAAAATGGAATTAGCTTGAATTATTTGCCAAAGGTAATAGCTGAAGTGTGGGATTTTAAACCGGACAAGAGTTTATGCAGCAATGCTTTCTTTAAGCTCTTAATGCGGAAATTGTGTCGAGCTACCTGCAATTTTGTGATGTATTTTGATAACGAACAATTGGCTGTGGTAAGTTTTTTTTAAGAATTTTGAAGTTAGAATAGATCTGTCATTTAAGAAATTTTCGAATTTTTCTAAAACTAAAATATAGAAACTTCGGTAAGAGTAGTGTGTTTAGGGGAATACCCTGACTACGGAGCAAGGTTCTGCATATACACGGTAGACCAAATATCTACCCATTGTATTGTATATTCAATAGTAATGTTATTTTTAATCGCCCATAGATTTTAAACTTCGTGTCTATTATTTACATCTGATAGTTAGTGAAGATTCCGTTAGAGTGCTAGCGTTGCTAGTCTCAAAATGTCTAAGGAAAAGGGATATTTGCTTTAAAAACGTGGTACAAAGGTGGTTTTGGGTACAATACTTGACAAAGGAATCATCATTTCAAAACGGTTCTACCAAAGCATAAGGCGGTCTACAATTCACAGAAACGTTTTAAACAAAATGGATATGTAATGGGCTGCCACAGGTCAGGTAGACAATCATTTAGTGAGGAAAAAATTTTATAAGTAATTATGCATATCATAATAATATCATTACTTAATAATAAAGTATTAGTTCACCATTCAATGGGTAGTAACTTTTTGCGCACGTTGAATTTCCTGTTGTACCAGAAATAACTTGTTGTAATGCCATACCCTACATATATATAAATAGAAATCTAATTATAGACACCATTTTACTTTTTTAATTGCAATATTTTTCTTCGCAATAAAAATTTCAGTTAACGTGATTTTGAAGTATTTTCAAATATTTTTATATAATAATTGTAGGGATATTGTTATCCTTTTATTTAAAGATATTTTAGAGAAATGCTTCAATATGTTAAAAAGAAATAACCCTTTAAATTTAGAATATCGTAGATATTAGAAACTGTATTTTCTGTATGTTACAGATCTTCTGATTATTTTAAAAATATCCAGCAGGAATTTTAAATTGAGTGTAAAATACCGTCAAGACATTAGCAATTCTATTAAATTGATTATATGCAACGTACCGCCACCTATATGTTTTGTACAATAGATGATGAGGGATTTTTCCACTAATGCAAAGCATAACATGCTGTTTGTAACTTCTTAGTAATAATATTAAAACTTTATCCTGAACTGCGGAAATACTCAAATATTTTGAAAATATTTATAGGTTATTTTAATAGTTATTTTTGTATTAAGTGCGCAAAATGAGTGTTTTTTTAATGGCGCATGAGAATGTTAGTTTTAGTCGAGACCGTTAGGTCGAGACTTAAAACTCATTCGAAAGCGCCATTAAAACACGAATTGTGCACGAAATACAAACAACTTTTTTTCTACAGCAGTCAAAAAAATAAGAAAGTAACAGTAATAATTATTTTCTCGATTATTTCCAAAAAATTCTCTGATATTTCAAGTTACCGCTGAGTTCATATGGTTACGATGGTAAATAAAAGTAACAGTGAAAAAAAATATTTTTTCACTGTGAAAAAATATTTTTTTTTCATTAATCAAAAATGACAAACTTTGCAACTTGATAGCGATACATAAATGTCACGTTTTTTTGACAGCTGTAGAAAAATAGAATTTAAAACAGCATATTATTATTATTATTATTATTATTATTATTATTATTATTATTATTATTATTATTAAGTCCCATTATTCCTTCTCAGGACATAGGGTGGAAATAAAATATTTCCATTGCTGTTTATCTTGTACTAGTTATCTCGTTTGTGTAAAGGTCATATTTGTTTCTCTTTGTAGGCTTCTCCTCCATGTCTCTTTTGGTCGTCCTTTCTTTCTTCCTCCTTGTGGATTCCATTAGTACTCTCAAGTACTCTCTTTGGGATTTCCTTTTTCTCTTTTCTTAGGGTGTACCCTAACCATCTCAATATCCGTTTTCTGATTTGTATCTCATTTTTTCTTCGTTTGTTCGTTTTCACAGCTCTTTGTTCGTGATCCTCTCTGGCCAGATATCCCTAGTATGTTCCTCAGGCATCTATTTATAAATACCTGGAGTTTCTTTCTGTTGTCCTTGTTATGGTCCAAGATTCTGCTCTGTAAAGTAGGACTGCCTTGACCATGGCGTTGAATATTTTAATCTTCGTATTTTCTTCTCTGATACTTTTTGTTCTCCATATTTTGTTGAGCCTCAGGAATACACTTCTCGCTTTCCCTATTATTTTTATTACATCTTTTTGTGTTCCATTTTCCATGGTAAAGTAAGGTTGTAAGGCCCAGTTTTCTGGTTCTATTTGCTAGATCCGTTACTTTCTCTTGCATGTGGCTCTTTTTATGTGACAACATACAGATACCGTCTGCAAGTTCTAAATCTTCTAGGCTTTCCGTAAGCGTCCATTGAATACCTCTTTTCTCTTCCTTTATTGTATTCCTCATTGCTTTGTCTAGTGTGATCGCAAATAATAACGGTGACAGTAAGCATCCTTGTTTGACCCCAGTTTTTGTTTCAAATTCTTCTGATAGTTTTGTCGCCTGTTTTACTTTGCATTTGTATCCCTTATATTATATCCTTCTTTAATTAGGTTTATTATTTCCTTCGGTGTGCCTCTATTGTGTAATATTGTCCATATATTATCCCTATTTATTAAATCCAACGCTTTTTCAAAATTTATGAATTGTAACCATAGGGGCGACTGGTATTCTACTGATTGTTCTGTTATTATTCTTATTGTGTTTGTCATATGTGTGCATGAACGCCCTGTTCTAAATCCATTTTGTTGTTTGCACAATTCTTTTTCTAGTACGTTTGTTATTCTTTGTAATATGATTGTGCAAAATATTTTATATGTCACGCTTAGTAATGCTATGCCTCTCCAGTTGTCGCATTTTCTCAGATCTCCTTTCTTAGGTAATTTGACAAAACATCATACAGGTAGATGATAGATGATTCTATGATAGTTTAAATAAAAATCTCTACTACATTACTACATATTTTAAGTAAAATTATGGACATCTGTAGGTATGATATTTTGCATTCAATTATTTTCAAATAGGTATTTTGAAATTCAATTTTTATTGTATGATGCTTGAAACATATCAGTTCTTTTAATATAGGAAAATGTTTTTAAACAAGGAATTAAACATATTTCTCAGATAAAGTAAAATTGCATTCCATACTAAGTGAATCTTAAACTACAGTAGTGTTCTTTATAACTCATTTACAATTATCTTCAATATTTTTACATATATAAAAATAAACGATATTGTTTACTGATGTCCCAGATATATTTTTCAATAAATTAAAATATCTGGTTCTACGTAACTGTATTCAAATTACCTCTCAGATATTTTTATATATTTGTAAATATTGAAGGTTAGTTAGTGTGAATAATAAGAAATATCAAAGATACATTTAATAATAATAAGCTTTATGTATTGTTTTAAGATCATACATAATGCTTCTAGAATACAATACAAATGTATTTCCCCTAAAATTATAGCTATGAATATTTGAATAATTTAGAATATTGCCAAAATAATAGGATGTTTTTATCTTGCCGTACACTTCTGCATTCATTGTTCTACCGCATTCCAAGAAATTAACCAACAACATATCTTTCTTGTCTGACAAACAATAGCCGTAAGCTATCGGTTTTCGAACGTTTGCTTGAACTTTTTGGCTTTGGGGGAACGTGCATGCTTTCACTACATTGATTGTTGTTTGGTTTCAACATTTGTATATGAAATCCAAGTCTCGTCGCCGTGTGATTCAAGTACTCATCGCCATCAGTTTCCTAACGATGTGGGAAGGTCAGTGCAGAAGTCATTCGCTGGTTTTTGTGAACATTCGTCAACATCTTCGGTACCCACCTTGCACAAAGTTTGTAGTACTGTAGCCGACTAACGAAGACGACAAAGCAAGGAATAATGGATATAAAGATTTGGAATCATGGAAAAGAGACGGACAATAAATCTATACATATAGGAACTTGGAATATTACATCGATTTTTGGCAATGAAATGGAACTCATAGAGGAAATGAAGGCACAAGATATACAGATTATTGGAGTGAGCGAGACGAAAAAAAGGGGAATGGAACAAAATGGTTAAATGATACTCTAGTAGAATAATTATGACAAAGGAACTACATAAGATAACAACAAAATTCAATCCAATCTCTGCAAGATTAATATACATTAGAATTGAAGAAGAGACGCATTTAATTGATATAATGCAACTATATGCTCCAGTTGGGGGAGCGCAGATTGAAATTATGGAGGGATATTATGAAGAGTTACAGGGGGCAGTGGATACAATAAGAGAGGACAATGATAACATACTATTAATGGGTGATTGAAATTCCAAGGTTGGAAACGATCCTAATAAAGGAGGAGGATGCATAGGTAGTTATGGGGAAATATGTATAAACAGAGATGGGGTTAGAATGATTTAATTCTGTCAGATGAATGATTTAATAATTGGAAATACCTTCTGGAATCAAGAATTAGAACAGAAATACACGTTCAGAGCCGAAGAGAGGGGAGCAAAAAGTGTAATTGATTATATGGTATATACCAGAGAGATGACACAACTGATAAGCAGTGTTCACACAGTTAATGATGCAGAATTAAATACTCAACATAGATTAGTAAAGGCAATACTGGAAATTAAATGCCCAAAACTAGAAAATACAGAGGAATATTCTAGAATAAACATAAATAAATTGATGAAACCAGATATAAGGAACAGATACCAAGAGGAAACGGACAAAATATTTGATGAATTAAAAAATACAATAGCAAACAGAGATCTAGAGGAATTGTGGTGGATTTTTAAGGAAACAATCTTGCAAAGAGCAATGGATATATGTGGAATAAAGAAAGGGGAGACCGAGCAAAAGCGGACAAGCTGGTGGAATATGGAAATAAAGTATCTAGTAAGAGAGAAAAAAAAGCTTGGTGCACATACATAAAAACAAATAAAAATGAGGATAAGGAGGAATATAATGAAGGGAGAAAACGAGTGAAGAAGGCAATAAGGAAAGCTGGGAGGCTTTTGGGAAAAATCTCGATAGAGGATATCGCTCAAATAATAGAATCTTCTGGAACAGAATAAGAAAGCTTAGGGGAGGGAATAGAAAAACAATAAAGGGGATAAGAGATGATTGCAATAAATTAAGAACAGAAAAAGAGGAAGTTGTTAAAGTTTGGAGAGACTACTTCAGCGAGAAGTTCCAAGAAGTGACGCAGGATAAATCAGGAAGAGGCCCGGGAAGTAATTGAGGTAGAGGTGGAATAAAACATACGGTCAGAAGAGTTAGAACTATCTGTAGCAAAATTAAAAATCGGTAAAGCTAGTAGTTATATATATAAGATAGACCCAGAATTGTTAAAATAGCTAGGTAGTGAAGGAAAAAATTGGCTACTGGAAATTATGAAGGCGGCATAGAGAATGGAGAAAATATCAAGAGATTGGGAAAAGAATGTAATCCTGCCTATTAATAAAAAAGGGGATGACACTATATGTGATAACTATAGAGCAATCTGCCTCGCAACAACAACTTTTAAGATTTATACAAGAATACTTGAAATAAAACTAAGGGCGGAGATAGAACCGAAAAGGCAGACAAGCTACAGACAGTGTTGGATAAGTTACTCTAAGAAAGTAACTAAGTAAGTTAGTCAGTTACTCGGCAAACAAGTAACTAAGTAAGTTACTAAGTTACAGAATTATAAAAGTAACTTGAATAAGTTACTAAGTTACCATAAAGTAACTGGTTATTTTTTAAGTTACCTTTTTTTACGAGACGCTACTAATGTACATGCAATATCTACCAACTTAATGTCAACAAAAACACACATTTATAAACAATTGTTTATTAGCAAATATTCTATATGTGGGGAAAGGAACAGGCTTAGAGCTTAGAGGAGCTGGTTCAACGATGTTTTTGGGATTTTCCAAGGATTATATTTTCTTTTCGTTATTATTGAAATATAGAGACTGTGAATGTATTTTCGTCTGAATTAGACACCCCCAACCTGCGCACAGGCGTTAGGAATGTACTTCCCAGTAATCCGCATACCTGCTCAGAGAGCTTCTCGAGAGAGCATTTGCATACTAAAACATTCGAAATTTCAACAAATTCTTCAGCTTCAGGTATAATTTCTTAAATACTACGCATTAAAAACCGAACATTTTAAAATATTTTACATTTGTAGCATGAAAATGTAACTTGTCATATTCAGTTACTAAAATTACTAAATAATTGTAACGTGTTATAGTTACAATTACTGAAAACACAAAAGTAATTAAGTTACTGAAAAGTAACTAGTTACTAGTAACGAGTTACTTTTACTTAGTTACTACCCAACACTGGCTACAGACAACATCTGTGTTCTGAGAAAAGTTATCGAAGGAATGGTGGAAACGAACAGAGAACTCTGGTTGTGTTTTATAGATATAAAAACAGCCTTTGATTCCATAGATAGAATTATAATATGGGAGGGACTAAGAAAACTACAAATATCGGAAATATTAATAAGAAAAATTGAAAGTGTATACAAGAAAGTTACTGCATACATACAGATATATGGGACAACCTCAAAAGAATTCGAACTGCAAAGAACGATTAAACAGCGGGATAGCCTTAGCCCCCTGCCCTTTAATGTAATAATGGACAGAATAATTAAAAATACGAGCAATACAACATTAAATGAGAGAATAATGCTTGGATACAGAAACCTACTACCGATATACATAGACAATCTCGTATATGCCGATGATATTATTCTAATGGCGGAAACACCTGGTAAACTTAACAGAAAAACAGAAATATGGAATAAAGAGATAGAAGATAATGGTATGTTAGTGAACCTAGAGAAAACGAAAATCATGGTTATAAATAAGAAACAAAGGGAAGAACGGGGAAACATGAAACTATGTAAGGGAAGTCACTTAAAAGAGGTAACGATCTTCAATTACCTGGGGACCAGAGTTACAAGTGATGGAAAAATAGAAGAGGAATTAGCTAATAGAACAAAAAAAACGGAATAAGACGTACTACGCGCTAATGAAAACAATATTTGGAAAGAAAGAAATTAGCAAGAAAACCAAAATACATGTTTATAAAGCAATCCTGACTCCAACCTTAACATATTCAAGTGAAACATGGACTAGGGTCAAAAAGCATAACAATACAATCACAGCAATGGAAATGGAGGTACTTAGAAAAATAGCTGGACTGACAAAATGGGATAGGATAAAAAAACATGGAAATAAGGGAATCCCTACAAATTGAGGCACTAGTAAATAAAGTAGATAGTAGATAAGACACAATTGGACTGTTATGGACATGTCATGAGAATGGAGGAAGAGAGACTACCCAGAAAAGTTATGGAAGTGAAGAATGCACCTAAGAAGAGAAAGGGAAGAAGACCAAGGAAGACATAGCTTCAGCAGATAGTCGAAATCGGAAAAAACAGAGGGAAGACCTTGCCAGAAATGAAGCAAATGACTCAGGACCATAAAGCATGGAAGAAGTGGACAAGCAGTTAAACAATAGTTTTTATTCCGACGCTCTGTAAAGGGCAAAAGGATTATGATGAAGAAGAAGAATATCTCAGATATTGTTTACTGATATCCTAGATATATTTTATTAAATTATATACTTATCAAAAATCTGTCATGAAATTACATCTCAGATATTTTTATATATTTGTAAATATTGAAGGGTGTTGTGTGAATAATAAGAAATATCAAAGATACATTTAATAAAATTAAGATTTACGTATTTTTTTAAGATCATAATACAATACAAATGTATTGCCCCTTAAATTATATCTATGAATGTGTGAATAATTAAGAATATTGACAAGATAATAGGATTTTTTATCTTGTCTACACTTCTGCATTCATTGTTCTACCGCGTTCCAGCAAATTAACCAACAACATATCTTTCTTGTCTGACAAACAATAGCCATAAGCTATCGGCTTTCGAATGTTTGCTTGAACTTTTTGGCTTTGGGGGAACGTGCATGCTTCCACTGCATTGATTGTTGTTTGATTTCAACATTTGTGTATGAAATCCATGTCTCGTGGCCAGCCACAATGCGATTAGTCCTCAACGCATCAGTTTCCTAACGATGCAGGAAGATCACTGCAGAGATCATTCGCTGGGTTTTGTGAACATCCATCAACATCTTTGGTACCCACCTTGCACAAAGTATATAGTACTGTAGCCTGTTCGAGACAGTTTTATAGAGTACCGTTTGAAGAACATTTGTGGCGATTTCCGAAATCGTGAAATGCCGATGTTCACGAATTTTCTTGTTCGCGTTTCCCACAGAATCGTCGTTGACAACTTCGTTCATCGTGCAGGTTCATTCGGCCACCTCTGCAATTCCTACACCAATGTCTGACGTTTCCTTCACTCATGATGCCTGGATCATAAACCTCGCATATTTGCGTAAATTTTGGCAACGTTTTGGTTTTTTACATGGAGAAAACGAATAACAGCGCGCACTTCACACTTGCCGGGATTTTCAATTGTAGAATTCATTTTAGCAGTTTGTTATGCAACTGAATATAATGACAGAACCGGGGTAAAATGACGTGTGGCTAGCTCATTAACCACTAAAGCACCCCCATAATACACCAAATTGACAACGGCCTTCGTTCAGCGCGAAAATGTAAGCAGGCATGAGCTTGTGAATAACCCTTGTATAAAAATATCTTAATGATAATTTTAATTCATTTAAGTAAAAACAGTTATTAATAGATATTTGTATTTATTTAAGAACCGGTCCAAGATATGTATTAGTAAAATATTTTTAAAGTATTTTTAAATCATTTCTTTTTATAATTTTACTTTCTTAAAAAACAGTGACATTAAAAACTGAAACAGTATTCTCTACAGCATAAAAATAAGAGTCAACATGAGAAATTACAAATACCAATTTTTTTTCTCTCAACAGCCTCATCACATTAATTCCACAAATCTATTTATTTATATTTTTTCCAGATACTCACCAAATGGAACCAGCTGATAAAGGATAATTTTGATCTCGTCATACAATCAGTACAAATGTTGAGTGCCTTGTCATCGAGGACTTTTCAGCAAACTTCTAAACAGAACCTGGTGATGAGCAATATCTCAGAAATTTTTCGCGCCTTATTAAAAGATTGTAACCCAATCATCAGGGAAGCTTCCTTAGAGGTCTTTGTGGACTTCCTTAATACCACACCACATGAAAAGGTTGTCCAGGATGCTGTACGGAATGAAGAGGCCTTACAGAGGATAATTTCCAATTTCATCCAGAAATATGTCGATGATACGAGAAATATAAGCCAAGATGACTATTATTTGCATCAGCAGAATTACAAATTTGAGCATGTCTGCCCTGGGGAGCAAACAAGAATGAGTGGCTTGCTGAGCAAAACCAAAATAGACAGGGATGAGGTGAATGTGTTGGTGAAAAGGATTAGAAGTGATGTGATTACACTTCATAAGCTTTTTGGAAAAGTAAATGTTTCCCAAGAACACGCTAATGAGATAGTTCATATTTTAACTAAACAAATTGATTATGAAATTTGATGTTGCTGCAGCTATTTTTACACACAAGTTGTGATTACCTTAAATTATTATCCATCTGTAGACTAAGCTATCTTTTGTTTTATTATTAATTCAGTGTTTAAGTTCAGTTACATAGCTGTATGTTTAAATGTCAAGGCCAGAGTTCCTCAATTGTTTTGAGAATCAATACCTGGGAGATTTTCTTTTATTTCCCAGAGAGCTCATGCTGAGTAGCAGTTAAACAAAAGACTGCAGCAATCTGGTTGTATTTTTAGATTTCAATTTTATAAACATTAAACAAATGTAAAAATGTCTTGTTTGTTGTAGTTGTCCTATTTTCATATTTATGGTCCATGCCTTGTGGTTAATAAAGAAATGTTATTAATTTGTTGTTTATGAAAGACCTTTTTGAAGACGTTTTTGTAAGCCTGTTAATACCAAATGTAAAGGGGCCCATAGACTTCGGTTATTTTTGCCAGTTTTGCCCGAACGGGTAAAACTGTTCGGGTAAAACCGATAATATGTGGCTCAAAACTGTCAATCTTGCCCGCGGTTAAAAAATCTGTCGGAGCTTGAATTTTTACCCGCGCAGTTCGACAGGTTCGTGCAAGTCTGTCAATGTATGGTGCATACCGTCTTGAACGAGTCGGTTTACTTCAGTGGTGTTCGTGTGTATTTAAAATACAATTGACGTACTTTTGTCTTAATTATTATTAACTATGAGTGACTTGAGACAATATAATAAACAATTCATCGTAGAATTTATAGAACTTTACAGAAAATTCCCATGCCTGTGGAAAGTCAAGTCATCAGACTACAGTGACCGAATAAAAAAAAATAATGCATACGAGGAACTAGTTTCTAAACTAAAAGAAGTTGACGAAACCGCAAACAAAGAAACAGTAAAAAAGAAAATCGATTCGTTACGTGGATGTTTTAGGAAGGAAATTAAAAAAGTGAAACAATCCAAAAGATCGGGCAAAGGGGCTGACGATTTATATAAACCCCGCTTATGGT
>JABXWE010034095.1:0-11151 GCA_014611495.1 Limonius californicus
TAGTAGTTCACGATTGTGCTGATATCTTTTTGGAGGTAATCACCAGCTGGGTGTATTTTGATCGATTGTTTTGTTAATACTCTTATTGCAGGCTGCAAAAATGGCAAAATACTCAGGATATCAGAAGGCTTGTGACGCATTTTTCGCAATTTTCACAGTACTTTGGATTAGCACTCGCCTGGGCGTGTATCCATTTTGGATCATTCGCAGGTACAGTTTAATTGATGCTTTTGTCCTCCCTCTTACCAGCATATCAATTTTATAATACTCCCATGCTGAATTAGATTTGACAATTTTAATTAATTCTTGAATTGTATTGGAAATAGTCTTCTAGAATTTTTTTCCTAGTATCTTAGATGGTTAAAAAACAGAAAAACAATTGCATTATTTTACAGCACATCCGTAGAGGCGCCGAAAATCATTCCCCTGTTTCCAGCCTATTATATTTTTAACGGACTTTTAATACTGCTGCTTATACTACACATGTTCTGGACATGTTTAATACTGAAAGTCGCCTACAAGGCCCTCAATGCTGGCCAGATGGAGGGCGACATCCGATCGAGCAGCTCCAACTACAGTGAAGACTCAAAATCACAATAACGATAATTTATACAACTTAACTGTAATTGCTTTAAAGATTTTATGTAGTAGCTTCTCACACTGACGTCTCGTCGTTGTTGTTTGTCGATGTTGATTTTGTTTTTCAACTTTTTTGTTACAATAATAAAAGTGTTTTCAATTTGAGTTACTCATTCTGTTGAAGCGCCATCTTAACTGTGTTAGTAGGTACTGTAATTGTAATGATAGATATGGGTCTGCTGTATTCTTTGAACCCATTAGGCTTCTAGATATTTTATTTAAAATATTTAACAGCCTGTGATTTGGCCAGTATATATTAAGTTGGTTAAGATGGGATCTATTTACAGAAATATTTAAGTTTAGTACTGAGTTGGTAACACTGTATGATTGTTAGGGTAAGACTATCGATGCATTTCATATCTTGATCAATCTAATGATGAATTTTAGGAAAAAATTGACTTGAAAACTCCAAGTCTGTTAGTATATGCTATATTCATTCTTCTTGGAACCAAAGGTCCTTTCCATTTAGTACAACTTGTATGTAATACAAAGCCTTGGTAAGCGACGTAACATTCTTGCTTGCTCTTGTCTTTTGATATTTATATAAAATAAACAAAATGTACCAAGTCCTATTATTTATAATTGCCAATGTCTTGTATGTATTAGTTGTATCACACTAATGAATGAAGAGCAGCTTCACTTGTTTCCCAACATTATTTTATGACGTAAATTGTACTGGAAGGGGGCTTATCATTTGTTGGTGTAATGCGACCGTAATTGTTTAATATTTTCACGATGCATTTATCTTGTATCAAGGTTTTTGATACACTCTCACTCATTAAATAAAATACCATATTTTAATGGCCATCATTGTTTGTTTTTACAGTTCCAAACCCACATGTATGTTGTAAAAGAGTTTTAACTTTAGAAGTACTTTCAGGATGCGTACAAAAAGGAAAAGTCATCGTAGATTCACTTTCCACAATATGCGGGTGGCAAACATTAGGAAAATTGGATAATAGAAGCTCATGGATAATGCTGTCCCAGTAATTCACCTATTTTATCCAGGAAATCTGTGTGAGGACAGATGTCCCATAGTTCAAACTCAAGACCTGAAAAGTAAACGCTCTACCACTCTTGGTGAGCATTTATGTAAGGTAGTATCAGTTTTGTCTCTACATATTTACTTTAGCAAAGGAACTTTTAAAGTAACCCATCTTTGATGGGATATCAGGTCATGGGGCTTTTATACGCCCTGTAAAGCCGAAATGTGTAAGAATTTTGTTTTGCTTTAGGAGCCAGTTGGCATTAAACAAAAGTATAAGGTTGAAAAAAATTATTACGCTTAAATTTTAGGCATGTATCAAGATATATAAACTTAACTAGGTATGCGAGGTTCCTATAACATTTACACATAGGCACGGGGGTGCGCGGCGCTGCATACGCCACTGGTGGAATAGCGTCTGGCTACTACAGCAGTAGTTGCGGGTGAATTTATAATATATATAATTTTGTTTGGTTTTTCTTACATATTAACTGTGTTTGAGAAGTGTAGAGATATAAAGTTTGGTTCGTGTTGCAAGTTTTATTATTCTGAACTATTACGTGTTTAGTATCTCAACTTTTATTTTAAAATATTTGAAAGTCTGAACGACATTTTATCTTCTACAATCATATTATAAATATTTTGTTCTAAATATGCTTGGTAGTTGTGCTGTGGGACTGTGTAAAAACTTTGCAAAAAGAGACATCAACATCTATTTTTTTCGATTCCCAAAAGATGTTCACTTGAGAAACTTATGGGCCAAACAGTGTTATAGAAAAGAAAAATTTAATGTGAAAACAAGCAGAGTTTGCTCTGATCATTTCCAAAAATCTAATTTTGAAAACTTCATGCAAATTAAATTAATGGGTGGTAAAAAATTTATTTTATAGAAAGATGACGTACCAACAAAAAATTTAAAAACTACCGTGGAAGAAATTTCTACTCATCTATCCATAAGAACTGTTCGTTACGATAAAAAACAGCAGAAATTAAATGTCAACGAACTTTTAAACTTATCGTTAGATGCTGAGACTATATCAAACGAAGGATTTTTGCAATCGGATAAAACTGTTGCTTTAGAGTATCAAGAACAGTCTTTGCTTGCAGGATCTGATTCAAATGCGGAAATTAAGGAACTAGAAGCCAAAATTATTCAAATGGAAAAAGAAATCGGCGTTTTAAAATCACTAAATGAATACAAGGATAACAAATTTCAATAGTTGAAAAGTAAATACGATGAAACCAGAAAAAACGTGGAATTAGATAGAAAATTACGACATTTACAAAATAAAAATATTAAAGCGAAAAATCGTCTTATAGAAGCAGAAGTCAAAAAAATTTTATCCATAATATTTACAGCGAATCAAATAAAACTATTGCTCCAAAAACAAGAAATTGTACGATGGAGCGAAAAAGATATTTCTTTGGCATTTACATTAAGATATTAGAGCAAACGGTACTACATTTTTCTAAGAGCTAAGCCTCATTGTCCATTACCAGGTAAAATATTGATTTTCGTTCTTCTTATTGCATTCTTATTACCTTTCTATTTCTATTGACTGTTTAGGTTTATCTACCTTAAGATCTTGGGCGGCCAAAATAAACATGAGGGGGGCGTCTTAGATGGTGTTTTCAATTTAATGCAAGTAGCAGGAATCATCATGTCTCCGATCGAGAAACTTGTCGTTTTACAATACGACGAGGTAAAGGTAGCAGAAAAATATGAATATGATCAAGCAAACGATGAAATCGTAGGTCCTCATAAATATCTACAAATAGTAAATGCCAGAAGTCTGTGTGGTAAATGGAAGCAACCTATTTTTGCATATTTTCACCAGAAAATTACACAAGAAATTTTATACCATTTATGTACCAAATTGCATAGTATTGGGTTTCGTATAGTTGCATGCGCCAGCGGCTGCGGACCAATTAATACGGGCCTTTGGTCTACATTAAGAATTTCATAGAAAAAACCATGGATTAAACATCGATGCACAGAAAAGAAAATTTTCTTGTTTGCATATGCTAAAGCTGGTCAGGAATTGGCTTTTAGATACCGGCTTTGTGTTAAAAGATGGTACAAAAATTACGAAAAAAATCTCGTCACAAATCAAACAGAAGTGAGCAGTATTTACAAACTGACAAAGCAGCACTCTATTTGTTGAGCATTGAACTAGAACGTCAACAAACGTACGTGTTTGACTCACCCGAGCGCACTGTGATTGGTCTACGCTAGATAACGCTAATGCTTCATTACTTAAGGAGTAATTGACGCTCAAAACCTTTACTTTGCACTCGTAATTACGGGGTTAAGTTTGTGTGCTTTTTGAGCAGTGCTTATCGGTTCTCGGAGCGTTTGTATAATGCCTGGTGCTTATTTTCCTAAAATAGAGCAAGTTGTTCCAGAAACGTGTAATCGTAGAAAGTGTCCTACTACAAAAAAATTCTGACGACACGAACGGTAATTTAGAAACGCAAAGAATATTACGTAAACACACATCCGGTAAATCAACGCACCTGTCAAGCGTTTGTTTACGTTCTAGCTCAATGCTCAACAAATAGAGTTTAGACTGCCAGGGTCCCCTGCGGCAAAAAGTCTCTAGCAGCTCAGTTGTTGTCACATACTGTGTCATGCGCGTTGTCTTTTTATAAAATTAATGAAGACATGGAAAGCTCTAGTTTGGCAGAATTTATAGACACAATTAACAAATGGTTCGATGTTATGAATTCATATTTACCTTCAGCATCCTTACCTACTAAATGTGGATCTAGCAAAGCAGACGTGAAACAACTTCAAGACGAATCGAATGCCATAATAAAGCATTTGATACTGCATTTCACATGAGACGCATCAATAAATCAAACAGTATGGTAAAATTTCAAAACGGCATTCTACTATCAATAAAATCTTTGCAGCAACTATTTCTTGATCTGCAAGCAGATTTTAATTTAAGCTATATTTTAACACACAAAGTTAATCAGGATGCATTACAGAATTTATTTTCGCAAATTAGAGCTACAGGAGGATTAAATGACCACCGCACGCCTCGTGATGCTTTGAATCGTCTCCGTATAATAATTTTGGGAAAAACAGATGTCCAAAGGAACACAAATACCGTTGAATGTACGAACGATGAAGACTACGTTGTGGGAAAAGTTTTAAGGCGAAGTGGAATTCCATTGGCAATTCACCCTGTTCAAGTACCAGAAAGTGATGGAGATTCCAGTTCAAGATTTTCTCATTCTATTGTCGGTTTATATGAAGATACGCAAAATAAATTTCAAGTTGAAGCGGATGGTTTAGAATATTTAGCGGGTTGGATTGCCAAAAAATTAAAAACATCTCATCTGGAATTAGGCTGTTATATGTACATAAATCAGAAAAAAAATGAACACGAGTGTAGTTTCCCAAGATATGTTCCTAGCTAGATTACCCACTTGTCTTTTGGTGGTTTAATTCAGCCGCCAGAAGAATTCTTGCAACAAATAAAATTGCTGGAAAAACTGTTCTGTAGGTATGTTGGAAACACCTTTAAAAATGTAAGACAAATCAATGCAGTAACAACTAAAAAAAATTCTAAGATCTGCAATATTGATAATATTATAATCAAAACATTTGTAAGACGACGTATTTTCATAAAAATCGATTTTTTAAATGTTCATTTGCAACTGCAAAAAATTAACTACGACAAAAGGAAACGTGACGACCGTCAAGCTAGTAACAAGTTAAAAAGAGTTACAATGTAATCATTAATAATAGATATTATATAATACATTTTTTTGCAATTATTGTTGATTATTTGTTATAATATGTGTATAAAATTATCAGGGTGCTGACTGAGATTTAAGACTTTACTATGTAAAATTAAACTATTGTAAATAATGGCTCCCCTAATTAGTATAGGACAAAATGGTATTAATGTTTATCATAAAAAATTGAATGTAATACATATTTCCTACAAAAATAAGCACATTCGTGTAAAGATTTAGCAAGTTCCAAGCCCTAGCATGTCGCGCCAATTTTAATTTTTGAAAAATAAATTGAAGTGTAGAAACACTATCGATGCTATGTCACTGCTCAGGTAGAAAATTAATAACTTGACAATGTTAGTATCCCGGAAAACCCAATCGAAGGAGTGGATTCTAAACAAATAAATAATAAGCGCCACCGACTTATAATTTACTAACATCGTCCGAGGTGTAAGATGGGAAGTCGGACCCTTCAGATGGCTAATCACCTACCTTATCTCTCGTATCTCTCCTTAGGTAAACTTAGTTCTTTATAACCGTCGATAAAGAAAAGACAAGTTGCAACTAACTTCGTTTAATTTCTAATTAACACAACCCCATAAGTATAATTTAAAAAAACCAGTCCCAATTTTACGTAATAAAGAAATAAATAAAATTACTTTTGGGCGGAACTCAAACAACTGAAGGACTATGATTGCGCTTATCGGATCATCATAAGATTAGGGTTCTAGCGCAAAATCACGTTACGAGAGGCCTCCGCGAAACGAAATCCTGCGTGGTCTTAACCCACCAAAAATAGAAAAAATCCAACCTGAAAACACATGCAAACGCAATGCCGCCCCACTATCGGAGCACCCTATACATAAACACGTAAAATTGTTCCCCAGTACAATAACTTTGATAATATAATAATAATAATTAAGGTCTATATATACTTAATTATTCCCCAACATTACAAATCCCGGATACAATCAAGTTAACGACATGGTTTATATGTGAAAATAATGCAATCACAAATAACAAAAGTCACGTCCTCAAAAATATTAACGTGAAATAATATTAAATTCACTTCCCTATTGCAAGTGTAACGCCTATCTCTGCGAGCAGGTCTCAACGTGGTTATCACCAGAGCCAGCGTTCGGATCGGTCGAGGAAAAACCCATCCCCAACGTTCTCGGCGATGTTTGCGTGCTTAGTTGACCTTCTCAGCGGAGTTCCCAACCGAGTGTATCTTGCCTAAATTAAATTACAGCGAATATTAGCATTGAAGTTTGTAAAAATTTAAGACTGAACAAACTTTCTATTAATAAATAACTCACCAGTCGATGGAAAACTGCCACAAAAAACATTTGTTTGGCCGGAATAGTCTCTATATTGGAATACTAATTCCTGGAGTTTTTTAACTTCCTCTAAACTAGACCCAACTCCTGTGCCGTGAAGTTTTAAATCGGAAAACTAATTTCCAAATCGATAAGGATTTACCAAAATTTTCACTCACTTGGCACGTATATGTCCGACCAACCGTCAATACTCGAGTCCTCGTTCCTGGACTTGTCGTTCTACAATTTTTCGGTTTCCCCCTCAATTATCCCAAACTCCAAAACTTTGCGCATAAGTCGATCGTGTCTTTCGAAATGTAAAATGCAAAACGGGTTGCTTTCAATCAGGCGCGGAATTCGTTAGAAGCCATTAGCAATGTGTTAGCCTTTCCGCCAGTGACGTAGTAATATCACCAAGGCCACGCATGCGCATCATCAATATGCAATCCTAGCATACCTATATCATTAGTCTACATATCTTGGCCTGTATGACACGGCACAAAATTTTGTCTGTGAGCATGCGCAAATATGTACAAATTATGGTGACAACTGTGAGAAAACTGGCAAAATAATTATGTTACTGTAGATCAGGTAAAAATCTATCCAGGTTTAATAATAATTGTTTACTTTCGTTTACATAATCTCGAATGTTGTTTATCTTTTCGTGGCTTATATTATTTTTGCGTTTTCGGGAAGGTTTTTTTTTTGTTTATAAGTTACATTAAGTTTGTGTAGAATGGCTGGCGTTGAGAGATTTTAGGTAGTGGTACACGTGGTAAAATATTTGTGTCTGATGTGATCATTGATGAACACTAGGAAATGCTCGTTTGCGCATCAATTTGACGTTGTTTCTGAACAAAATTCTGTAGACTTTAGATCACGAGCAACAGAATTTGGTACAAAATTTTGTTGTATGATACGGCACAGAATTTTGTAGCACTTTGAAGAAAATTTGTATCTTACAGGCCTTAGATATAACTCTTTTTTTCTACATAGTCACCGTTCGAATTTTAATACTTCATATCGTGGCACAAGATTTTATACGCCTTCGTCATAGAATGCTGCCGTCGGTGACGAAAATCAATATTTTATTTTTGTTTTGAGGTCATCGCCGATGTAAAAAAGGTCGCGTTTCTTAAAATAATCCTAAAATAGAGGAAGAAGTGACAATCACTCGGCGCTAAGTCGGTACTGTATGGGAGATGGTTAAAAATTTGCCAATCGAATTGCTGAATGAGTTGCACAGAACGAACCGTCGCGTGCTATCAGTGGTTATCGTGCAAAAGCACGACTCCAGAGATTAGCATTCCTCGCTTCTTGTCCTGAATCGCCCTTCTCAAGGTGCTGAAGGTTTCGCCATACAGGTGTGTATTAATTGTAGTACCACGTTCCAGGAAATCAACTAACAATACGCCCCGACGCAAACAGCTACAAGTTTTCCGTTCTCATACGTCTGCATACCTTCATAACATTGTTTGTTGCCTGGTTTTAACATTTGTGTACGAAATCCAAGTTTAGTCGCCAATCACATAGTGATTTAGGTACTCATCGCCATCAGTTTCGTAGCGATGCAGTAACGTCAACGCAGTGGTTTTTGTCTACATCTGTAGCTTTTTGCTCAAAGTTTATGACAATTTCATGCAGTACCTACTATACGTGAAATTTGCGGCCATTTCCATTTACCATAAGAGCGTTGTTGACAAAAGAAGGTCTTCTACTTCGTTCCTCATCGTGCACGTTTGTTCGGCCATTTTTAAAATTCCTATACCTGACCTGTGTCTGTCCTTTCCTTCACTCATTATGCTTAGGCCGTAAGCCTCGCACATTTGATTGTAAATTGCCACAGCGTTTCGTTTTTTGAACGGAGAAAACTAATCGCAGCTGGCATTTCACACTTGACGGGATTTTCTATCGTAGTGTTCGTTTTAGCGCTTTATTGTACAACTAAGGACAATGGCAGAACCAGCGTACAGTGACTTGTCGCTAAGTCATCAACGGCCAAAGCACCCACAATCCACGAAATTGACTCATTTGTGGGAATATTTAAACGGTCGTTAGTTTCTTGTATATCAATTTCTATTGTGGCATTTTCCTGATTTAATACTGAGATATTTTTTTATATATTTTCCATGATAATGCAGTCTCTTTCTGTACACTTTTTCATCAACAAGACATTTCCTAAAGGAATTGCTAATACTATGTAAAGAAATTATGCTCAATCTTTTTGTAGGTAGCCCTGTATAGGCCACTGCAATTTTTGCAAGAGTTGCGTTAAATACTGGTTGTCCATTTTGCTACATCACCTTGCTTCAATGATAATTGTATTAAATAATTAAATATGCAAATATACATATATCATTTTTTAAAATCAATATGTACCTACTCTGCCCTGAACAAATTATTGCTGTAAATAGCTTTCAAACTAACTGATACGTGTTAAGTCAGAAGATCATGCTGGCTACGATAAATATCAAATATTATGTAATTTAATATTTGGTTTCCTAGTAACTGCTTTAAATCACCTTGCTGTTTCAAAAATCATTCTCTGGAATTTCCGTCGTTCGGATTGGACGTTAAACTGTAGGTCCTCTGTGCTTCTACCTTACCGCTGAGGAGAATCACGTGGCAGAGAAGAGGCCGATGCCCAGCAGTGGGACGAAAAGTCTGTCAATGATGAATTCCTTGTTTACATTTAACGAAGTTGTTAATGCAAGTAAAATAACAGAACTGGCTTTATGAATTTCATTTGAAAGTTCGCATTTTCAACTATCCCTTTTATTTAGGTATAAATAGTTATATATACTTTTTAATAATAATAAAATTACAACATAGAATTATAATTACATAAAATATACAATTTTTCTGGTGTATATGTTTTACACTGACTGGAATTGTCTGTACAATATCGTGGGAGTCGTACCAAGTTTTGCCTAAGTAACACGATTTTCTTGACGATATATTTTGATGTTTTGGATATACTCGCAGCGCCATGCTTGTAATCTGTTTGGTTCCCATACGTTTAATAATTCCTAGCAATGTACCTTCAGAACACTTTATTGCAGTATAATCTTCATTCAATCTTTGATTTAACAATTTTACCATAAGCAAGCAGTTTTCCCGGTACATTTGATATATTTTTCGCACAATTAAATGTACGGTATCAGTCCATGGTGTACACATTTTAAAATAAAGTATAAATAAATATATACTTTGTACAGAAGTTCATCAGTTGGCTTACGCTGTTTATTCCTTGTTTGACAATTATGTTTCTAAGGCAGACGATAAGGCAACGATCTAATCAAATCTCTGAAAAGTTTCTTATTACTCATGCAAACTAATTTTGATACATAGTTTACTAGATATAACATACATAAGAATAGTTTAACTTAACAGGTCAATCTTAAATAATGAATAAAAAACAGACAATTTAAGCTTCTTGCTTGAGTCACAACCCCTAGATAGCCAGAGCCTCTTAGCCTTATGTAAATTTACCTGAATGCGGTCGGTGCTTTAAGCTGAGTTACAAGAGCTTGTTCTACAAGTACCTTTTTGAAGCGGATAGCGGTATAATTTGAAGTAGACTATAAGTAATTACAGCATAAGTTTCGTCTTATTATAATTTTTTATGGACCTTATACATACAGGGTTTTTCAACGAAAAGTAGCCACCCTCAGTATCTTTTAAAACAATTTTTTAGTTGAAAATCGTCAAGACATGCCAACAAAGATAGCAAAGGGGACATCTTTTTACCTAAAATCCGGACGTCTGTCATCAACCCCTTAACCGCCACAGCCACCCCCTCCAAAATTTTAAATGGCACCATACCATGTGTGACGCATCGTTGGAAAGGTTATTTTATAAGGAATTCATTCTACTATTTATTTTTTTTATTCGCCTGAAATTGAGACATAAAAGAATTAAAAACTATATTTTGTTTATTTCGGTTAAGCTGCTGAATAGAGCAATTACAGTTAAAGTAATTGTTGAAAGTGACTTCCGTTAACTTCCATACAATAGTACAGACGACTTTGAAAGAGAGAACGAACATCTGCGAGAACTAGCGGTGTCAATTGTCGACATTCTTCTACTATTCTCTGCCTAAGATCTTCAATATTGGCCGGCTGTGTTGCATATACTTTGGATTTCAAATGCCCCCATACGAAATAATCCAACGGAGACAGGTCGGGTGATCTAGCCGGCCATTCGATGGGACCACGTCTTCCAATCCATCGTCCAGGAAACCGATTGTTCAAAAATTCTCGAACGGCGTTGCGGCTCTTGCACAGTCGTTATTTTTGAAATAAAAACGCACAATCTCGATTCTTTCGGCAGTGGTGTAAACCATGTTGACACTTTTATAATATTCAAAATCAACAGAATGTTGACTGACAGATGAAAAAACAAAAGATGAAACAAAAGCATCTAGGTACTGCTATATTCAGCAGCTTAACCGAAATA
>JABXWE010034097.1:0-10367 GCA_014611495.1 Limonius californicus
TGTACTTGAATCGTGTAAATACACGTGTACTATATTTTTAGAACGTAATTATAAGTAAAACTGCGTAATGTAATCGCGCCTTTAAATGTTCTTCAAAAATTGATGCTTTAAAACTTGTAATTATTACAATTTTAGAAAACAATTAAAACAATAGAGTTTTTCTTCTGTTGGTTTATTAATTATTTTTAAACTTATAATTTACGCAATTACGTAGTTAATATAAAAGATTTAGGTTACACTAATATATAAAATGTTTACATTTGTGTTATCTATGTCTTGGAAGCATGTTTCAATGTAAAAAAGTGCATTCTTTAAAATGTAGGCAATTGAGTTTCTGTGTGTGGTTAGAAAATTGTTAGGTTTTTAGATATGAAGAAATTTCAATGTAGTGGTAGCTAGACCCCTTAAGGTAGCTAGGGTAATTCGTTTTATTAAACATCTTGAAAGAACTTGTACAGAATCCAGCCAGGTTTATCAAGCAATTCAAACTTAGAATTCTACCAGATCCGAAAGACTTTAAAAAACTTACGGGATGATCGTCATGTTTAGTACTGTTATTCCATATATTCAGAGGTAAATATTTAAGTTTTAGAATAATAAATAACTGTAACTCACTATACTTCGATTACTATTAAATATTGGTAGGAAATCTTATCTTTCCCATAGCCAACCCTTACAGAACATTTTGTTGATGACACTGTACTTGAATCGTATAAATACCACGAAAACGTAATTGTAAGTATTCAAAAGGAAATTCTTTTACAAGAAAAACTTGCTAATGTAAACGCGGCGTTAGATAGCAAGGATTGCTGCTTTAGAATCTATAATTATGACAGAATTAGTAAAAATTAAGACAATAGACTCATGATTTAATTGAAATTAATTTTATAAAGCCGAAAAGTTAAACCAGTTATTCTTCTATTGTTTTTTTATTTGTTTTTAAACCCATAATTTAGGCAACTATCTAATTATTATATACGATATGAAGAACTTTTATTTGTACACCAAGCTATGACGCGATGTCAGCTGCTGAAGCTTAACAGAATTAGGTTACAGTAATATATAAAATGTATACATTTCCGTTTCATTATGTATTAGAAGCATGGGTACTATTAAGTATTGGTAGGAAATCTTATACACACTGTATTGCTTAAAGAAAGACAAATATTTTGTTTCCCATAGCCAACCCTTAACGAACATTTTGTTGATGATGCTGTACTTGAATCATGTAAATACGACAAATTTGAAGGCGTAATTGTACGTATTCAAAAGCAAATTCTTGTACACGCAAAATTTGCGTAATGGAAAAGCGCCTTTAGATATCAAAACTTGCTGGTTTTGGACATGCAATTATGACAGAATTAGAAAAAGTTAATACAATAGATTCATGATTTGATTGGAATTAATTAAAAAAAAACCGGAAAGTTAACCCTACGGTACACACGTGAATTAAGATTACACCATTGCACACCTGGGGTCTCACAGGCCCATATCTCTAATGGCAAGTATTTGATTACTAAACTAAAGTTTTTGGAAAAAAAAACATTCTTAGACTGCATACAATGTGCTAAACTTAATCTTTATTGCAAAAAAAATGAACAAACTAAAACTGTTTGTGTTATTGAAATAAATGTTTAACAAACTAAAACCTATGAAATATGTTTTGGACACTATGCATCACCATGTTTTTCAATATTTCTTGAACAATCTGGGCACAAATGATGTGCATGTTGTAAACAAATGCACTTGCAGCACTTTTTTATCGACTTTTTCTTCTTTTGGTGCAGAAGACACAATCCTTTCTTGTATTGCTCGGACCAGCAATTGGTTCAGTGTCTTAAGGTGGTAGTCCAGCAAAATTTCTGGCGTTGGCTCTTGTTACCTGAGGTATACGAATATTTGAAGCACGGTCTCTCAAATGTTCTTTCACTAGTTCCAGTCCTATTTGTTTTAGAAACGTTCTCCTGTTTTCAACTGTTGGTTGCTGAGAATTAAAAATTATAGCCGCATTTATCCCAGCAACATTTAATATGCCATTGAACACGACCATTGGCCAACGTTTAGTGTTCCTTGATACATTGTATTCACCACATAGTTGATCGGCTGTCTCCACTCCTCCTTTTGTTTGATTATAAATTGAAATAATCTCAGATTTCCTTTGGTCCCCTGTAGCTTCATCTATTTTGTTAGTATGATGCATTGTAGATGCGAGAAGTACACATTTATTTCTTTTTGGAATATATGACAGTATGGTCATATCTTCCTGGAATCCGAATATAGTGGAGTTCACTTCTCTATTTTTAGAATTTATAAACTCTTTCGGAAGTACTCTTGTTTTTGCGCAAGGTACCAACAATCGTTAAACGATAATTACTGAGCAATTTTTTCATAATTTCATATCCAGTAAACCAATTATCCATTGTGATGTTTCTTCCAGTGTTATGAATTGGTTCGCACATTCTTTCTACTACAGCATCTGTTTTGGTACTGATCCGATATGGCCCATCTGGTTGAATACCAGCATAAATCTCTAAATTGGTAGCATAATATGTCCTAGAGTCCACTAACGCAAATATTTTCAAACCATACTTGGCCGGTTTGTTTGCGATATACATACGAAAGCTGCACCGGCCCCGAAAGGCCCATAGCATTTCATCAAGTGTTGTCAGTTCACCGACCGTGTACGCTGATTTACAGTTTCTAACAAAATTTTGAAAAATATCTATTATTGCAGCAATTTTATCCAATTTGCGCCTTTCTTCTCTTGAATGGATATCATCAAATTTCATGCATCTAAGCAAAAAACGGAATGTGTTTATCCCCCTTGTTGTGGGAAAAATAGCTATTCCGTTTCCATCAGTCTCCCAAAACTCACTAAGATTCATTCTATTTCCATGTTTTACGCCTGCTATGTACAATAAACCAATTACAGCTTTGATTTCTGCTAACGTTGTTTCTTTTCTGCGATAGTCAAATTCTTCGTTTTGCGTTAGATGTCTTATGTATAAATATTTGTGCTTATGACTATCGAGTTTAGAATATATTCATCTATCCGTTTTAGCCAGCTTTCCATGGGGGACTGAACACCTCGCGCATATTGTTTTACGCCAGGTAAATGTGTAACAATATTATGGCTTCTTGTTCTAACATTTGGTGGATAACATTCTTTTTCCATTTGGTACCATCTTTTCCTACAAAATAGCTGATGTTTCGTCTGTTTTGGCGTTGTTCATTCCTTCTCTTCACATTGCCCTCATCCTCTTCAATATCCTGCTCCAAATCGGAATCATGATCACTTATATCAACAAAGTCAGGGTCAGCAATCGACTCATCATCATCATCGGAAGCTTCGTTAGCTAAAACCGTCTCCCACAGCTTTTGCAATCTTTCTTGCTCTCTTTCGTAGTCGCCCATTGCCAAATCTAATAAAATGTATAGATTTTTCATTCAAGTGTAATTTCAAGACTATTTCTTACCTTTATGGACATTAATTGAATCACTATACAAAATACACTTGCATTCTGGCCAATATACCACTGCCAGATAGAATACTCACTTGAAATTCTAGGAGATTAACTTAAAATAACCTGCCAGATATAACCTAAAATTGTAACGCCAGTGAACACGTGGGGCCTAAGAGGCCCAATGCCCCCCCCCCCCTGTCGGAATCTCATTCAATTTTGCTAAGCTTTCTGTACTGCTGTCGATACTTTCTGATGTTACAGGAAGCTACATAGAATATGGTAGACAAAACTTGCAAGGTTTCTTTATTATCCTCAATCGAATGTGTGCTTGGGCCTGCTAGGCCCGACGTGTGCACTGTAGGCTTAAACCAGTTTTTCTTCCGTTGTTTTTTTATTTGTTTTTAACCTACAATTTAGGCAATTATCTATGTATTAGGTACATAGCATATGAAGAACTTCTATTTGTGTTTGTACACCAAGCTAAGATGCGATGTCAGCTGCTGAAGCTTGACAAAATTAGGTTACAGTAGTATATAAAATATATACATTTCTGTTTCGTGATGTATTAGAAGCTCGTTTCAATGTAAAAATTGTGTAATGTGCATTCTTTTAAATCTAGCCAGTTGTGTTTCTGAGCACAATTCTGTAATTGGATGGAATATTGTTAGTTTTTAGATAGGAAACAAAAATTTCAATGTTGTGATAACTAGATCCCTGAAGGCCGCGTATCCTATTTATTAAATATCTAGAAAGAGCTTGTACAGAATCTAGCGAGGGTTATCAAGCATTTCAATCTCTGAATTCTACCAAGTTCAAAAGACTTTAAGAATCTTATGAGATGATCATCATGTCTACCAAGGATATTTTACATATTCAGCAGTAAATATTTAAGTTTTAGGGTAATAAGTAACTGTAAGACTTGAACTATATTTCGATTACTATTAAGTATTGGTAGGAAATCTAATACACTGTATGGCTTAAAGAAAGAGAAATATTTTGTTTTCCACAGCTAATTCTTAAAGATAATGTTGTTAATGATACGGTGCTTGGATCGTGTAAATAGCACAAATTTGAAAACGTAATTGTAAGTATTCAAGAGCGAATTCTTGTACAAAAAAACTTGCGTA
Organism: Limonius californicus; assembly: GCA_014611495.1. NCBI lineage: Eukaryota > Metazoa > Arthropoda > Insecta > Coleoptera > Elateridae > Limonius > Limonius californicus. The sequence continues at coordinate 4,592 of JABXWE010034097.1, forward strand.
ATGTAAACAAAAATTGCTGCTTTAGAATCTGCAATTATGACAGTTTTAGAAAAAATTACGTCAATTTTTATAAAACCGAAATCTTAAGCTAGTTTGTCTTCTATTGTTTTGTAACTGCTTTTAATTCCAGAATTTAGGCAATTACGTAATTAATATGTACGATACGCTTAAAAAAAAAACTAAAACCAATAAGTTAACTGAACCTAAACGATTTTCCAGAGAACCCAAAACATTTGTTGATATAGTTTTCGCATTGTTTTCAAAGTGATGGTTGTTGTTCCTATTTAAGCACGATTTGTTAATAAACATTTAATACGGTTGTATTGCGTGAGGAAGTAGTAGTAAAGGTACGTATACGATCTCTTATGCGGGTCCTTGTTGCAAAACAAGTGTGGGTAGTTTAGTATTAAATACAGCGCGGCGCGGTTAGGTCTGAACTGAAACCTCAACCTGCGAGATAAGGATTTAAACGGCTGATAAGTACTTAGCAGTTAGTTGGCTTTGGTTTCGTGGTCTCTATCATCCCGCTGCAATTAGTTCGCATAAAGTGCATTTGAACACTTCCTGCCCTTGATTGGCACAATTAAATAAGAACGCATGTAAATTTGTGAAAGTTTTTTCGCGCGGTGTAATGAAATCGTTTAATACAGTGTTCAGCGGAGGCAAAATATAAACACAAGTGTAAGATCAAACGTGCGTTTTGTGTATGTTCATTAAATGTTTTTGCTGTAGTGACGTAAAGATTTAACGTTAAAGTACTCGTGATCATTTTTCTCTGTGCATGGAAAATCCCCCGATTTTCTAAAAGAGGTCGTGCAAATGAAATCCCGCACTTATTAGACACAACTTTCCATAATAACAATACTTGGAATAACACTAAAAATACCGAGAACTCCCTAAAGCATAGCTGCAACAATAAAGCACGCCTGATTTTATCATGTATGACGTAAATTGAGTAAAAACTTTGACAACACTTGGTGAAATGGTACAAGTAGATTAACATACACATGTGTTGTGTCGACATGACATAGGTCATCTTTTATGAGCAAAAACGCATAACTTTGCATTAATTTGAATTTTTTAGAAACATCGCGAAGCAACAATCGATGATACGCTACCGTTTAAAATTAACAACCAATTGATTATCTTGGTTTAATTATAAAGATAATTATAATTAGGTTGTCGTGTGCTTTGATCCTTTAAACACTGTTTTTTCTGTAATCGATTAGTTGTATGTTCTTTGTAATTACAAGCCCAGAAACTTGCATTTAACGACGTCACTTGTGTTATAACAAATAGTAATTTATGTCGGTACGTCCTGCTTGTAATCATTATTAATAAACCAGCCACGGTTTATCTTTTTTACGAGATCTACTAGACTAGTCTATAATGGCCCCACGCAAAATAATACAAGATCACTTCATCGATCTTGTTTTTGTATTGTTTAACACTAAAACTTTGTATAATTACATATTAAGATGAGTACTTTCGATAAGCAAAATAAATTTTTAAACCTATTTCTTGTTTGTGCAGTTGCCTGATTTCGCACTTCATCTAATAAATATTTAAACGAGCTACATTAAATTGATTCTTCTGAGTTATTTAATCGGCTCTATGATGTTAAAGGAGGGCCATTAATATTCATTAATGTTATTTTAATTTATTTGCCGTATGTAAAATGCCATGGGAAAATAAATCTTCCCTAAGCTGCAAACAGCGGTTTTTTGCCCTGGCTTGAACCGCCACTTCCTGAAACAGAGCAGAAGAGATTTTTCAAACGCGTTGTGTTTTCTTGGGAAAATTGGTTTAGTCGAATTAATAATGTGCTGATATTTACATCAATTTATTTTATGATGTGTGGGTTGGTTGTGGAATAATTATTTAAATAGTGAATATGTGAATTTGTGAATTAATTAATTGCTTAGAATTAATTTTAAGTGTTTCATAAAAGCAACTAAAATTTAACCGCAATTTCAACACTCCGTGGATTTTAATTTTGGTTTATAAATAAATTCGGGATTTTATTAGTTCAAAGAAAAGTTAATAGTATTAATAATTAGTAAAATGCCATCAGTTCAAAGGTTACAACATTACTTTAGTATGAAAATTTAAATTAAGTTGCAAGATTTACTTTATTAAATGTAAACCATTAAAAAAATATTCAACAAAACAATTACAAACGAAAATTATACTACAACGTATATCCAGGGAAAAAACTATTCAATACACAGGCATACGGATGAATGAAATCAGTTACTATACTTCTAGAAAATATATGCTAAGATATTCTTTTTTTACGGAAACTACCAAACAGAGTGTGAAGTGTAGTCCAGGGGTTTAGCTAGTTTATATGATTAAAACGTAATCGTTCCCAGGTAAAAAAAGGAAGATTATTTGGTATTAAAATCTGATAGAAGATTTTTGAAACACAATCCATGTTTAGTTTTCTAAAGTTTCTAGGTTCTAAATATTAACCATCATTTATAATTTTTTGCCAGATGCGTTTGGATGACAGCTATATGTTCCTAATTATTGCAAATGTTCCAAATTTCAGAAAAACGTTTATAGAGTTGGCATGAGTTGCAATTGGGATTGTTTGCAAATTTTCTAATTTTCATGTTATCGTGGTCTATGAATTTTTGACATTATTCAACCTTGGACGACGATAGCAAGTTTACCTTGAAGCTGAACTGCTTATCGGTGTTGTGAATATACAGAGTGATCAAATCATGGCGCATGTATTCAACGTGCTCGGCCAACCTTTAATGAATGTAGAACAGAAAAAACCTAGAGTTCAGTTCGTCAAGATCTTAGGGCCAAAATTTAGATGCTAGATATTTTTAGTGTAATATCTTGTTACACATAAGGAGAATTGTGTGATTATTGACCTTGTAGAGTAATTCCACCGATTGGTGGCGATACCATGATTAATTAAATATTTAAAATTCGGAAACTGGCGTAGAAATTGTCTAAAAATGCAGTTGACAACGATGCGTTTCTTGCATTGTAGCTGCAATCCAATGTTGCCAGATTTCCAATTTCTTCGTGGTTCAAAGAATCCATTCTCAATTTTTTTTATGCATGTTGAAGTTTCCTCCAAGTCATTATTTGATCATCCTAAACAACGATAATTTAATATTTGACACGCTAATGTTCGCAGGCCTCCATTTCGTTTTTTGTGTCTGGGTTTCTCTAATTCCGCTTCTATCTTTATTTTACAAACAGAAAAAACTATTATATAACAATCTATATTCGAATAGCCAATGGGGCTTTAGCAAATGTGTAAATAATTAGTTACGATTTGCCATAGCGTCATCAACACAGTTTTATAGTATTCTCATCACTACCAACTTAATATATGAAAACTTTTGAAAACCTATTTAAACTTGAAAAGACTACGTGTAGTTTTTTTACATGTGGTTTGCGGTTAGGGATGTTTTGTGTGCTCATTTTGTTGCTCATTTCCGCTGCTTGACACTACTTGAATTATATAAAGTGATTGTTCTGGAATAACATAACCACTTGTTGTTTGTTTTAACAATAAATAAGAGATGGCTTTATTATTAATTAAACATGACGTTTGTTAGGAGAATTTTAAGCAATCGTTAGTGATAGGTGTTAAGTTTTCATAATAAAGCATTTCAGGAAATTGTTACACGATACATCAGTAATATTGTAAAATAAAAAAATGAGAACTTTTATGATGCCATCTGTTCTATAACAATTCTTCAAATATCTTTATCCGCCGGCTTCTACCATTATATTAGTAGTTCAACTGTATCTATTGATCCGGGAGTAAAGTAGGCACAGTTTTACTTGTCCATAATATTGACTATTAAGAAGGTGTTTAGATTACCTTATTTAGTTGTTAAAGATCTCAACGCCTTGTAACAAAACTAGTTTCTGTTGCGTAAAGTTTGCTTCAATTGCTTCAATTAATTAATATAACTGGTAAGGTTAATCCATTACAAGGGCCATTTGAAGAAAATTTGGACATTTAAGAAGATATTCTGTAGACAGAATTAAAATCTTACAATAGTTGTATAGGATTATATCCTCCAGCTGTTTGAAAATTCTAGTAACTTATTTACTTTAACTTTCCCTTGACGTCCAACTGTGATTGTGTCACAAAGATATTTTTAAATAGATCTCCGTCTTGAATATTTCCAAAGTTACTTAAATTATATGTGTTTAAAAAAAGATAGGATAATTTATCCACGTGTAGTACTCACCAAACTAAATAAAAAATTGTATTTTGATCAATAAACTGGCATCGCAGGCTTTTCATTTGCTATAAAAACAAGTTATTATTATTTGTTTACGGTACACAATTGTTTCCAGTACCATATCCAGCGGGTTCACGCCCTTACTGATTCTGATTATGCTTAAAGTTTGGTGTTTTTTGGATTCATACTGCGAAGATTGCAGACAATTAAACTTTGCTGTCATTATTTTATTCACCGATAAAGCTACATTTACAAATAATGGCATCAATAACCATGTTTGGGCTGACGAAGATCGTTACGCTGTTGTAGAATAAAGCATCAGCACTGGGATTAAAGGTTTGGCTAGTCAATTGGGAAAACCGTCTGATAGGACCAGTATTTTTACTGAAACCTTTGACTGGTGAACTGTATTTTGACGTTCTCAATATCACTTTACCCCTACTATTGGAAGATGTGCTTCTGAATGATAGGGTTTATCTGTGGTTTATGTAGGATGGGACTCCTCCGCATCTTGCAATCAATGTTGGATAATACCTATTAATGGAATATCACTTTACCCCTATTATTGGGAGATGTGCTTCTGAATGATAGGGTTTATCTGTGGTTTATGTAGAATGGGACTCCTCCACATCTTCCAATCAATGTTGGATAATACCTATTAATGGAATATCACTTTACCCCTACTATTGGAAGATGTGCTTCTGAATGATAGGGTTCATCTGTGGTTTATGCGGAATGGGACTCCTCCGCATCTTCCAATCAATGTTGGATAATACCTATTAATGGAATATCACTTTACCCTTACTATTGGAAGATGTGCTTCTGAATGATAGGGTTTATCTGTGGTTTATGTAGAATGGGACTTCTCCACATCTTCCAATCAATGTTGGATAATACCTATTAATGGAATATCACTTTACCCTTACTATTGGAAGATGTGCTTCTGAATGATAGGGTTTATCTGTGGTTTATCTAGGATGGGACTCCTCCACATCTTCCAATCAATGTTGGATAATACCTATTAATGGAATATTACTTTACCCCTATTATTGGAAAATGATAGGGTTTATCTGTGGTTTATGTAGGATGGGACTCCTCCACAGCTTCCAATCAATGTTGGATAATACCTATTAATAGAATATCATTTTACCCCTACTATTGGAAGATGTGCCTTTGAATGATAGGGTTCATCTGTGGTTTAGTCAGAATGAGACTCCCCCGCATCTTCCAATCAATGTTGGATAATACCTATTGATAGATAGGATGAGGTTCTAATTGCAGGGCCATCTAAATCACCTGATTTTAATTCACCAGACCTTTGTATTTGGGCCAATATATTTAGTTACTTTCACTGTTCGTTTTTCTTCACAATTATGTAATTTATTGATTGAAAAAGAAAATTGTGCCTATCTCGGAAACAGTGGGTTTACATATATTTGCAGATTAAAAGCTTTTGTTTAACTTGATGAGTACCTACCATACTTGGGTAAATTATACAAATGTTTTTACACACCTGGTATATAGCCAATGTTTAAATATTGGTATTATAT
>JABXWE010034098.1:0-17816 GCA_014611495.1 Limonius californicus
ACCTGTGAAAATGAAAGTTTAACAATTCATCATTTCATCAACAATCAGTTGTCTACTAGTTCCAATAGTGTGTTAACATCTTCAAGATGCCAAAAAAAAAGTGCATACGTACATTTTAAACTTTATAATTCCTGCTAAGTTCCTGTTGCAGCAACCAAAAAGTTCCAAGTTAGGCAGTATCTCCAAACCGGAAAATTTCAAGTAATAAGAATCGAAAAAGGGAAAATAACCAATGGTAATTGTTAATTTCTGCTTTACCAAGGCCTAGAACTAAACGTTCAGAATTTAATGAAGAAATTTGAAAGGCTTTTATTTGCGCTGATATTCCCTTGACTAAATTAAAGAATGAAGTTCTTTGCAATAGTTTGGAAAAGTACACGAAACAGAATATTCCAGACGAATCGACATTAGGAAAAAATTATGTTTCCGAGTTATAATGTAGCAACATTACACAAACTAAAAGAAAACGTAAAGGATTGCAGTATTTGGGTGTCTTTGTATGAAACAAACGACGCAGAACAGAGATGCGTAGCAAATTTCGTGTTTAGTATATTACGGGTTAACGAAGAAAAAATAAATCATAGTCGCTGACTTTAAACGTCTTGGGCAAAGTGAATCATTCAACAATTGCTGCTTTTTTCAACGACTCTCTAAGCTTATCCTGGGCGTTTGGAATTTTATATGAAAAAGTGCGAGTGGTTTGTAGTGATGCTGCACCATGTATGTGCAAAGCAATGCGAGAACTGCAGATTTTGTGTCCAAACATGATATATGTGACCTGTTTAGCACATGGTTTACACCGAATAGCTGACTTAGTTCGAAATCTTCATTCAAACGTTAACGTGCTGATATCATATGTGAAAAGGATTTTTCTCAAAGTACCGAGTCGTGTGCAGAAGTTTCGGGAAGTTGCGGGGACGTTGTACTTCCGCTCGCGCCCATCATTACAAGATGGAGAACTGGATCGACGCTGTTGTGTATTGTGCTGAAAAGTTTGAAATTGTGAAGAAAGTTGTTAATGAATTCGACTCTAAAGAAGCGCAGGGCATTCTGAGAATAAAAAGTATTCGAGAAGATTTGATTTTTATTCGAACTAATTTGGCTTGCATTTCAACTGCAATCTCGAAACTAGAAGCGAAGAGATTAACACACCATTGAATATGGTTAAGGGTTTAACTAAACTCAAGAAAAAGGATTGCATTAATAAATTAAACGAAGTACTGTCAAAAAATACGGGCTATCAACAACTGAATACTATAAGCGGGGTGTGCAAAATGAAACAGTCCTTGATGCAAGAAATGAACATATAAATATCACTGACATTGTAAATCATGAATTTGTACAAATAGGGTTGTGTGATGTGGAGAGAGTCTTTTCACAGTACAAAAATATTCTCACTGACAAGAGGCGCAAATTTACATTGGAAAATGTATTACACCATGTTGTTGTTAAGTGCAATTATGAATTGTTTTTATAATTTAATTAATTTTAAATTAGTAATTTTGTGTTTTTTGTTTAATTTTAATTAAATAATTTTGGATTTAAAATTTTTTGTGCATTTTAATAGAAAAATAAATATGTATTTACATAACTTGCACTACATGCATATTTGCATGCATACTTTGAAGTTTTTTTGTGCATAATTATCCGAAGCCTAATAATCAATATAGTAAAACTGCTAATTACTACAGAAAGAGATAACTTTGACAGAAAGCAAGTATCCATAACTATACTATCAAATATTCAACCACCTCAGTTTCTGAGTTACATGTATATTGGGTTGGGTTGCGGTTTTAAGGGGATCAAATTATCTGACTTTTTCTGTATGTCGACCTTAGTCTTGAAGCTAGAAAGTTCCACGAAAAGTATTCGATTTGAATACAGACGTCCTATAAGATTTTCTACTGGTATTTTGGAAAATAGTTGTATGAAAAAAATACAAAAAAAAACACAATATCCGTTTCTAGTTTTAATTATATTTGAGAGAAAATTTGGCTGGATGAATGTTTGTTGTATCTCACCATACCAAATTGTATAAGGTTATTAGTTTAGATTTTTTAGGTTCTTGGGGGGTCAGAAACCGTACATCTTCAAAATCTCAAAATGGAAAATTTACTCCATCACAATACATTCCTCTGGGAATCACGGGAAAACAAAAAGGAACACAATTTTGGACATTTTGTGGGAAAATTGTAACATAATGTATCTTTTGTTCTTCTACTGCCAAAAATATGAACGAAATGTAAAATCGAATTAAATCTTGGAATTAATGCGGTTTTGATTAGTAATATGAGTGAGTACTGTGTGAAGTTTAATTTTTGTTAGTCCCATTGTGCGGTTAAGTTAAACCGATGTCAGCCACATCAACGTTAAGACAACTTCTTCAACGAAAGCTCAAGATCCCCGAATCTTATTCAAGTTCGCAAACAATTATAATTTCCCCACGACATCAAAAATAAATTCTACTCATTCCTTCACATTATAAATCCTTCTTCCATACAATATATCTACGTCTTATTTCCAGCATTCAGCCAGTGTTTTAGCATCCCCTTTCTTTAATTAATCTCCCACCCCTAGCAACGCGTAGCAACGAATATAGGTACAGTAACACAATACAGTTTTTACACTTTTCCCGAGGAGGAAATCTTTAATGTCTCCGAAGACTGACATTAATTAAAAAATCTTGTTACGCATGCAGGGGTAAGAATGAGAGAAGGCAATTTTAAGAACCAGCGCTCGAGGCATATGCAAAATAGAGCCTAATTTATACGGGTTTTTAAAGAATTCTAATAACTTACTTACGTGGCTTCTCGAAATGACGTCGCTCTTAAATCCAATGTTTTCCGTACTGTTGTTTCGACTAATAGTTCGTGTTAAAAATTCTCGAATAACTTATAGTTATGAAATCCACTAAACTAACAGGCACAATATCCCTACACCTACTCTAAAGCTCAAGCAATACTCAAAAATTAGAACAAATTTACAAAAGTTTGTTATGTTAATAGATTTGTAGCCAGATTTAAAACTATCCTAAGCACCTGTTAACTTCCATTAATAGCGTTTTAGTATTTGAATCCTATTTACATATATTTCGGTAAAACACAAAATAATTAATCCAAATTGGAAGTTGAAAAAGTTTTCGTATAATCATGTTATTTGTGCTATAATTCCGTTTGAGGTACTTTTAGAGTATTTTAAAAGAAAATCTTAGCCCTCAAACATATAAAAATGTTTGTTATTTTACTTTTCTTTGTTAGTACTTAATTAGCAAGTGATTATGTAAGGCGTTTCATAAATTAAATCAGACTTTCTTCTAAAAATAAATTCGGAATTATATTTTAAAACACATTATTCGAAACTGAGTTCTAAAAATCAGGAAAACTCTGTTCTTGGAATTAATCTTTTCCACTACTGATATAAATCCTGTTTACAAAACGGTAGATTTTCATGGTACTCGTATAAGAATTTGCATTTATTATATGAATTTTGGTGTTCAAAATTGAAGATTTAAATACTTCTGAAATTGCTTTCTAAAATTTTAGAACATACTTCAACTTCCAGTATCTTAAAAAATATTTTACAAAAGGCTATTCAGAATGTCGACACTAGAAGCGCATGCGCTTACGTGACGATGTTAGGGAGTGATATTTGGAATGCTGCTAAATCTGATCTTTTATTAAATCATAAGGGCTTAATTATGAAGCTAGCATTCAAGTTGTATATACAGGGAATTTTTCTTTTTAGTATACATAGCCTATGTATACTTTTAAAAAGAACGCGTCAATTTCGCCTATTGTGTATGCAAGCAACTATACCGACAACTAAAAATCACAAATAAACGTCACTATAGTTGTGAGTTATTTGAGTATGAAGGTTATGTTGATGCAGTGTTTATATTAAATAAGTATTTCACCTTGTAGGTATATAGGACGCAGATGATGATTTATTTATTAAATATAGAAATCGACAGGATGTTTCCGTAAGGTCCGTGCACATTATATTTCTTTTGTACAAAACACATACATAAGCGGCAGAATGGTGTAATGGTCAGCATACCTGCCTTCCAAGCAGTTGATCCGAGTTCAATTCCCGGCGAACTTTTTTTAATTATTATTATTCAACGTAGAATAAAATATTTCATTTCATTTCTTCGGTTAAAACGTGATTACTTTTAGTTCTTATTTTATACAGACAACTCAAGCATGCTGTGACCACAGCAATCAAATTAATTCAATGCTAGAAAATAAAATTCATTTTTATTTAGTGTCAAACAATTGTTAGAAAATTTAAATCAGAGGGATGCGTAATAAATTCCCATAAAATAAAAACTGAAAGTAATCAATCACATTTTAATCGAAGAAATGAAATGAAATATTTTATTATTGCGTATGAAGTGATCGCTATTTCCATTTAAAAAAACAAGTGGTTGGGTTGTTCGTCTACTGACTCTCCTCAACTTGTTGCTTAGAAACAAAACAATATCTAGTAAACATTAATCAGTTGTTTCGAGATTTTGTTACATTTTGTGACAGAATTCATGTTTTAAAATGCCTCCGGTAAGTCAACGTAGAAATTTTAACCACATTTCCGATTTTGATAAAAGGTCGAATCATCGACATGAAAGAAGCTGGACATTCGTTTCATGAAATTGGTGGAAGGGTAAATCGGGACCACACTACATTTGTACGAATATGGTCTGCTTGGTCAGAAGAAGGCATTCAGCGACATCGTCCAGCTGGTAGACCACCACGTAGCAGCAATGTTTGTCAAAATCGACTTCTTCGAAGAATAGCTACACGAGACCGCTTTCAAACAACAAGGTCTGTTACTGTACTGGACTGGATGCGAGCTCTTCACCACCGCGTGTCAATGGCAACAATTTACATAAGAATCTCTTCTTTTGGACTGCGATCCTACCGTTCATTCCAACGACTCCCTTTAACTGCACATCACAAGGCTGTTAGGCTTGCTTGGTGTCTAGAGCGGCAGCGTTGGCATCAGCAATGGAACGACATTGTCTTCAGTGACGAATCAAGATTTCGTTTGTGGGCAAATGACGACCATAGGAAAGTACGTCGATATCGAGGAGAAAGGCGAAATCTAGAGTTTGTTGAAAGACGCCATACAGCTTGAACACCTGATGTTATGGTTTCGGGTGCGATTTGTTTCGGTAGAAGATCACCTCTTGTGTTTGTCCCAATGCTCATCGCTATATTCATAATGTCCTGGAACCGATAATAGTACCATTCATGCAGACGTTGCCAAACAGTATTTTCCAACAGGATAACGCACGTCCACACACTGCAAACATTATATGCAAACGTACCTCCAACAAGCACAATTGCAAATGTTGCCCTGACCTGCACGATCACCGAATTTATCGCCGATCGAACATCTTTGGGACATGATGGGCCGGTGACTAAGATTATTGCCAAGACCACCTAACAACTTAGACGAGCTGAGACACCAACTTGAGGTTATATGGAACGAGATACCCCCAGGACAACGTAGACCACTTGATAGAAAGCATACCACGACGAGTAAATGCTTGCATTGCTGTTCATGGCGATGTTACACATTATTAATTTCGTTTTCGTTGTTGTTATTGTTTTCTTATAATTGTTAATCTTTTTTTGTGATAACCTGATCATTTCATACGCCATAAGGAAACATTATTTTAGCAAATTTCAAACCCGTAGCTTTATTTTTAATGGGTGGTGCATTTCATATGAAACGAAGTAGGTATAATATCAAAATTGCGATTAAACATAGAAAAACAACTATCAAAGAAATATGTTTAAGGGAATCTCTAAATCGACCTGGAATGCAATGAAAAATTAGAAGTAACTTTCTACATGGACAAATCATTATACTCGCTTCCCTGTCCGCCACAGGGCCGACTATCTAAACGCTAAAAGACGAACTACAGCCAAAGTGAAAGACAATGCGTATAATATACAATAACAATTTCGGCATTGTTCTGATTGTGAAGAAATCAGATACATTTTGAGACTGGGGTTGTGTGAATTTTGCTCTTAATAAATGGTAGTTTGTAATAAATTAAAACAATTTCACTAACATAATCCCACATACATTATGTCGTAAAGAAAATTGATTTACCCGTATTTTTGCACTACTTGTGGCAATTTTTATCACAAGTTCTTACGAGGTTTTTAAATACAGGGTGTGTAGAAATTAACGAAAATGCTACACTCGTAAAATTCTTAGTCGAAAATCGTAATACTAAAATGTTGTACCATGCTTCCGGTGTTCTCAGGGACCATTTAAAAGAAACATACATTTGGTGACACTACATCCAAACAGGTGTTGTTACGATGCACGGTAACTAGCTAAAAATAAATTACTACCTACAATAATTGCTCGAATTGAATCGGAAACCGCCTGCTTCTGAACATAGTTCCAATCTTCGTGGTACCGATAGCATTACTCGCTCCAGTATTTTTGGTGTAATTTCCAATACTACCGCGTTTGGTATGGGCGTAGTATATACTTTTTCTTTACTAAAGCCCCAAACAAAAAGTCCCCTGTTTGGGAAGTGTTCCTCCAACCACTCTCTTACATTACGGGCAAAAAAAGCAGGAGCTGCATCATGCATGTATATCATACTAGGTAATACATTACATACATAGAGAGGCTTATTTTTGCAGATATGATATCTACGAAATTGTGAACAAATTGCAAACAAATGCAATAATTCAAATGACGTTTGTTAATGTTAGTAATATTTGTAAGCAATACATTAATAAGATTCTGACGGTTGAATTTTCCTTACTTTTAAAACTTCGATTTTGAAATGGCGTTTGTTGTTGAAAATTCCTCCAAGTTTTATCAGCTTGCGGTCCTACAATTTTTATGCGCTGAGGGTGTGCAGTCGTTGCAGATTCATACTCGAATGCAAGCAGTGTATGGAAATGCATGTATTGCGTATCCAACTGTGAAGGAATGGTGCCGAAAATTTAAGAATGGAAAAGAGGGGACCATGGATGAGTCGCGACCAGGTGCCCGGTGTACTGCATTAACAGAAATCAATATGGCATGTGTAGAAGGCCTTATTACAGAACATCGCCGATTTCAATTAAAACATTTCAGAAATTGTTGATGCGAGTGCAGGATCTGTCCACAGTATTGTTCGCAATCTGTGTTACAGCAAAGTTTGTTCGCAATGGATTCCTCGTCTCTTGTCTAATGAGCAAAAATGCTTGCGAATTATTTTAAGCATTTCTGATTATATAACATATTTATTTACCCATTCACAAATTTTCCTGAATTCGTTCTTGATCGCCTACCTGCAACGACCCTAACACTTGCAGCTTATCTCTAAGTCAACAGCTTAACATTCGCTACTAAAAGTTTGGTCTAACTGTACCTATGTAAAGAATTACTTTACCTTCTAAATAGTAGTAAGACTTTACTTAGGGCGCGATTAACATTTAACATCTGTATTAGAAATATCATTGCCACATAACATTATACCCCATATTGATAAAATAGTTCCTAAGACGAGATGTCAAGTTTCTTTCTTTTTTTTAATTCCACTAATTTAAAATTTTGTTGTACGTAATATTCGACAACACCTGTTTTTTGCATTCAGTCATACTATACATCCCCTCCCCTCCCCCGAAACCGCTTTTGCATTACTTCAGCGGGTTGCGGGCGTCCCTTACACTAACCATTCATGCAACATGCACCCTAAACTTAACTAAGCGAAATGCGGTCGCCTCAGCCGGGATTCGAACACGCAGCCGATCGGCATTTCACTGTGACCTCGAGTGGCAGCGCATATTCGCACTGCTCCACCGGGGTCCCTAGATTGACAACAATACCTAAACTTAATATATCATATTTGATTTTTCAATTCTTGTAGATTCTTTAAAGAAAAAATAAATGTAAAATATAAATGAGTTATTTTCGAATATACGAGACTTGTTCAACTGAAACCCATTTTTGATTAACTTAGCCTTGGAAACAAATGCAGTAATTCAAATGATGTTTGTTAATGTTAATAGTGTTGGTATGCAACACATTAATAAGTTTCTGGCGTTTGAATTTAATTATGACTAGTAAAACTTCGATTTTGAAATTACGTTTGCTGTTGAAAATCTGTGCAATTTTGATCAGCGTGCAGTCATACAATTTATATGCGCTGAGCGTGTGCAGCCATTGCAGATTCATATGCAAATGCAAGCATTGTGTGGAAACGTATGTGCTGCATACCCAACTGTGAAGGAGTGGTGCCGAAAATTTAAGAATGGAAGGGAGGGAACCGTGGATGCGCCGCGACCAGGTGCACGGTGTACTGCATTAACAGAAAACAATATGGCATGTGTGGAAGGCCTTATTAGAGAAAATCGCCGAATTTCAATTAGAGAAATTTCAGAAATTGTTGGTGCGGGTGTAGGATCTGTCCGTAGTATTGTTCATAACCTGGGTATAGGAAAGTTTAATCGCAATGGAGTCCTCGCCTCTTGGCTAATGAACAGAAATACTTGCGAATGGGCTTATATGTATGTGTAACACTTCACAGACTATAGGCAAAATGCTGATGACTTACTTCTGTCAATATTTGCTGGTGACGAAACTTGGTGCTATTACTACGAGCCATCCAGTAAATTATCGTCTATGCAGTGACAGTATTCAAGTTCTCCACCACCGAAGCAGTTTAAAACACAACTTTCTACAGGCAAGGTAATGTTAACATTTTTTTTCGACCATGAAGGACCCTTGTTAATAGAGTTTAAGGAACCTGGAGTTACATAAGTTCTCCATATCCAATAATAATGAACACCTGCAACGTCAATTTATAGTATTTATTAGTTTCAGAAAGCAATTACTTATATTATTTACATTTACTCTTTATAGCGCAGATGGTTTAATTACGCTAAACATTCTTATACAGACCAACTGGCTTAGTGCGAGCTCGAATACAACAAAATCCTAGATATGACGAAAGTTTACGATGTAATAGCTCAAATTTGCAATATTTACAGTATATTGTTCCTCCAGCTTACAGCAATCGCTCGTCCTAGAAAAAGAGAATAGAAACAATTTGATTTCAGCATTTCTCGTGAATGTAACTGTTGAATTTGCTGTTAAAAATTGTAATTTAAAATAACCACAAGTTTTAAGAATATTTTTGGGTTGAATGTTTCAATTTCAAGCGATTTTACCACCTCGCTGTAAATAATCTTTAAATGTATTGCATTTTTCAGGCATTAAATGCTGTAGACGCGACTTTTTTAAATCAACTCTTTATAATAATAGGATCTATATACAAAATGTTTTTTATTTGCAAACTCAAAGATTTAAGAACTAATCCACAAAGCAACTACCAATCGATCGATCCATGACATTGATTTTCAATTTTAATATAGTAAGTAATTTTTTTGTGGTGGTAGCTAGCTCTGTTAGCAGAGCACTCGCTTTCTGGGCAAAACGTCGATTGTCACTTGGATTCTATTCCTCAGCATTACCACGCAGTGTATAAAAATCTTGTGCTGCTATCCACCACACAATTACCCAACTGGGTTGATAAACGTAATGCTAAACACCTTCTCTAGAATTTCTATCGTTCAGATTAGACGTTAACGTGTAGGTCTCCCGTATTCCTACCATAGCGGTGATAATAAAAAGTGTCAGAGAAAAATTCCAGTGTCCATCAGTGGAACGAAGAAGCCGTTAACAAAGTAATGTTCCGGCTATTGCGCTGAACGGATATAAAGTTCAAATATGGGCAGTCCCAAAGGTCTCGTTATAACCCAGTTCCACTGTATGTAAGGAAAAAGTTCCACTAGATGGTGCCATCTGCCGGAGAAGTTAATTTATATTGCCTTTCTATCTCTCATCTTACGTAAGGAAAACTATATTGAGTATCTTCTTTCTAGTTGTGTTTACCGTTTAGGTTTTTATTATGCAAATAAAAAAAAGCTTGCTCTAAATGTCAATGTATACAAATATTTACATACAGTAGCTATCAATATCAAATTTATATAAGGTGTCTCTAAAAGGTATGTACAAATTGTATGCACATACAATTTTTAAAACATTGGTCCAACCATTACCATAATTCTATGCAGGAAAATGATTGGAGAATTCTCAATTTAGAATGCTGTAACTCCGTAATCATACGCTTTGGTATTTAGGTAAGTTGCGTTACATCATCCTGTCTTGGCCTCAGCAATATGTGGTATCGCTTTATACAGACTTCTTAGAGACATCTTGTATATTCTGTATAGTTGCATAAGGTGCACTGTAATTGAATAATATCCCAAAATATTAGTTGTTACTACTTTATTACGCGATACATTGCATGGAAACATTAAAATCTAGAAGACTATGATCAACAACACGAAAAGATTCAACGATTAATTCACATATCAAATTGTATAGCCCATTCCGAATCTGTCGTATTTTAACTTTAACAAGCATGCCTGTAGCGTACGTCTAGCAACCAATCACACTTTAAAAATGATGACAAATTAGAAGAGTGAAGTCATAAATTGTGTTCCGGAAATGTGCAAAGTAAAGTATTCTTTTAAATAACTTCTTTCGTCAACTCAAAAATAAACTTGTAGCCTTTTCCCAAGTCCGCATTCACCCGCCACATATAAACTCGTTATTAAGAGATTTTGAAACAGCTTATTCAGAGACAATATCGTACGCTTCCTTCTCCGTAGTATTTCTTATGTAGCGGCACAGAGTGTGTTTCTTTATCCTATTGTTACGGAGTATCTTTCCGATGCAGGCTGACAAGAACACTTCTTCTAGCAATGCTGACAATACCATCTTAATCAAATGCGCGAGGCAGATATGTTTATTTGTGTTATATTTGTGACGTAAGTTTCCCGAAGTTGACAGGGAAATGGTGAAGGAAACAAAGTTTTGCAAGTGCATCCTAACAGATGCGAAGAGTGGTGTACTTACCCAGAAGCCTTAATTATTTTCCCCTTTTATTGCTCTCCTTTCCATGTTTCACCCAATTTCTTAGTGCAATAATATGCATGAAAATGCAGAATAATAGGTAATTATATGAATGCTTCTATTATTTATTTAAAATGTAATAATCTATTATCCTGGCTGTGTTCAAGGATAATATCGAAATTGATATTAAACAAAATAATACAATAATAAATAAGCGAATTTGGACAAGAAATACGAAGGAATTTACAATGTTAATGAGTTAAAAAGTTTGCCTTAAAACACAATTCAATGCGGTTATAACGAAACCTTCCATCCTGCAAATATTAGCTAGTTATATCCGTTTTAAATGCATCGTCCATGGTAATTTGTTTCCACTCTTTACGAATTCAACAAACAAAATAACAAAATTATCATTATCTACTATAAAAACAACAAATACATACATAATATACTAATTACGGATTCCAGCTGGTTCATGTTTACATAAGTCGTTATTTTTGTGAAATATCGGAGTGAATTAAATTCAAAACATGCGTTAATAGCTACCGGCGCAAATTGAATCATCAATTTTTCTAATACTTTTTTCATATTTGAATTATTAACCTTAACAAATGTATTTGGCTAAAGTTTGCTTGGAGTTAGATATTTTAATTTTTCCTTGTTAATTCCGAGACGAAACAGTGCCGCAGCTTTGCTATTAAAAAGGTAAACCGGCGCAAATTGAATCATCTAACCCAAAAAAAATTCAAATACCTCTCCCGTATTTACAAAGTGATTTTTTAAAAAGTCAATTGCAGTAGCCTAGGGATTGTCCCGTCTATATTAAGCTTTAGAATCTGACAATATGAAAATTGCAACAGAAAGATAGAAATCTTGACGAAAAACCTGTAATTTACTTACCTTAATAAATTACAAATCAGTTGCAATTAAATACTTGGTCATTTTCACATTTTGTTGGGCCAAAATTTTTAACTACCTGAACTGTCACACAGTTTGACATACAGGTAAATGTCATTCAAAGCTCATTACAGCTGACTGCAGACGGAAAAGCTTTTTTTCTAGGCTTGCTGCAACTGACTTTTTAAAAAATCACTTTGTATATTATTAACCGTAACAGATGTATTCAGCTATAGTTTGCCTGGAGGTAGATATTCTTCGAGTAACAATAGAGTAAAAATGTTAAAAATTCTTAAATTTGTTAATTCCGAGACGAAACAGTGCCGTAGCTTTGGTATTAAAGAGTTAGACCGGCGCAAATTGAATCATCTAACCCAAAAAACTTTCAAATACCTTTCCCGTATTTGAATTGTTAACCCTAACATTTATTATTATTATTATTTAGCTAAAGTTTGCCTTTTTTTGATTAACACAAAGCGAAAAATGCTAAAACTGTCTTAATTTTTGCTTGTTCTTTCCGGGATGAAGGACTGCCGTAAACTAGGTACTAAACAAGTAACTGCCGGCGCAAACTGAATTATCTAACCCAAAAGACTTTCAAGTAGATGCTAGTGCCGTATTTGAATTTTTAACCATAATATGTGTTTAGTTAAAGTTTGCCTGGAGGTAGATATTCTTGAAGTAACATAGAGTGAAACTGCTAAAAATACTTAAATTTTCCCTTGCTAATTCCGAGACGAAATAGTGCCGTAGCCTTGGTATTAAAAAGGCAAACCGGCGCAAATTAAATCATCTAACCCAAAAAACTTTCAAATACCTTTCCCGTATATGAATTGTTAACCCTAACATTTATTATTATTATTATTTAGCTAAAGTTTTTGATTAACACAAGGCAGAAATGCTAAAAATGTCTTAATTTGTGCTTGTTGTTTATGGGACGAAGGCCTGCCGTAAACTAGGTACCTTCTAAATAGGTAACTGCCGGCGCAAACTGAATTATCTACTTTCAAGTAGATACCAGTGCCGTATTTGAATTTTTAACCATAACATATGCATTCAGCTAAAGTTTATTTGGACGTAGATATGTTTTGACTAACATAAGGTAGAAAAGCTAAACATACTTTTTAATTTTTGCTTATTGTTTCCTGTACGAAGGAATGTCATAAACTCTATATTAAAGGGGCAAATTCGGTCCCAAATTGAAGCATCTAACCTAAGAGAGTTCCAAATACCTTTCGCGTATTTGAGCTACAAACCTTAAGAGATGTATTTTACTAAAGTTTGCTTGGAGTTAGATATTCTTTAAGTAAGACATAGTAAGAAAGCTAAAAATATTCGAATTTTTGCTTGTTAATTCCGAAATGAAAGAGTGCCTTAACCTCGGACTTAAACAGATAAATACCGGCGCAAACTGAATCATCTATCCTACAAAATTTCCAAATAGATTTCCAGTATTTGAATTATTGACTTTAACAGTAGCATTCAGCTAAAGTTTGCTTGGAGGTAGACATTCTTTGAATAACACAGAGTAAACATTCTAAATATATTTTAAATTTTGCTTGTTGTTTCCGGGATGAAGGAATGCTGTAAGCTTTGAGATATACAGGGTGTCTCAGAAAGAATGGGCCAGCGTTTAGTCATAGATTCTTTAGGTAAAAATAAATCGATTAAACCTAATATACCTTAGGCGGAAAGTCCTTCCTTAAGAAGTTATAGGGCCTTAAAGTTCAATTTTTTATATTATCTTTTTATTGGAATTTCCACTAATCTAAAGATATTTCTTTCAAATTTGGTACACATACTTACCATTATGTAGTACAGTCACAGAATTATTTTCATTAACCAGACTTGACCGTAAGAGGCACTTAAGCTACCACTGAAATTTTATATTAGCTCTAACTTTGTTATTAGTAGAATATTTTAAAATTTTGGCATTTTCGTACAGATTTTGTGTTTACGAAAATGCCTTGACATTCGTTATGTCGATGCATTTTCGTAAACAAAACATAAATTAAAAATACCATTTCTATAACCCCAAAGTATTTAATTGACTTAGCATTGTTCTTTACTGTAGGTCACAAGCACTACCCATTGTTTTTGCGGTCATGGTTACCTGATAATTGCATGTCGTAACGACACCCTAAAACTTGGGACAAGCATTTTAAGGCAAAACGGTTGCCTTTACGCCTATGAACTAAGAGTACCTTATTTTTGTACTTTTTAATTCTCTTTCAGAAAATAACACAAAATTTTAAAATATTCTACTAATAACAAAGTTAGAGCTAATATAAAATTTCAGTGGTAGGTTAAGTGCCTCTTACGGTCAAGTCTGGTTAATGAAAATAATTCTGTGACTGTACTACATAATGGTAAGTATGTGTACCAAATTTCAAAGAAATATCTTTAGCTTTGTGGAAATTCCAATAAAAAGAAAAAATAAAAAATTGAACTTTAAGGCCCTATAACTTCTTAAGGAAGGACTTTCTGCCTAAGGCATATTAGGTTTAATCGATTTATTTTTACCTACCTACACTTTCGCAAGAGACTGGTTTATCATTAGGAACTTGCCATGCTATCGTCAAAAAAGGTTTAATGCTGTTCCCATACAAAATTCTTGCTTTACATGAGTTGTTGCCAGCAGATCACAATAGGAGAATTTTGTATTGTTAGTGGTTCCAACAAAATTTAATGAACAACGACGAATTGCTAAATTTAACGTTTTTTTTCTGACGAGGCCTGGTTCACCCTTTCGGGGTATACAAACTCACAAAATATGAGGTTATGGAGTGCTACAAATCCGCATACTTTTCGCGAATCTCCCCTTCACCCGTTACAAGTTGGTGTTTGGATTGCTGTGCCTCGAAGACGTATTATCGGACCCATATTTTTCCACGAAACTGTTACTTCCCAGAGATACCGGAATATTGTACGTGAATTTATTAATTAGCTTCATGAGGATGAGCTCCAGCAAGGCTACTTCCAACAAGATGGCGCGACGGCCCACACCGCTCAAGAGACCCTCAATTATCCTTTTCCAGTATTTTACATGTCACATTTCCTGTTGTTACATTTTACAACTTCACTTTCCCGTCTTTCTCGTTCCCGCCTGGGGCATTCAAATATTCTATGTTCCGCCTCGTCTCGTTGTTCGGAGTACCAACGCCTGTCGTCCTTTTTCTTCCTGATACGCTTCAAAAACGCTGTGAAACAATCATGCTTGCGTTTTATGGAAATCTATTTCTCCGCGGTTTCTTTCTGCCCACTTGCATATATTTGGGGTTCGTTGTTTCGTCCATTCCGTCTTTCCTTCCAATGCGTTCTCCTTTTCTTGACATCTAGTGAGGTCTTGGTTATTTCTTTCCTATATTGTCCTTTTTGCCATCATGTATGCAGGATCGCTCTTCCACCACTATGTCGATTGGGATTGTTCTTGTTATAACCATATGCTTTTCTTTGCACTCATTCTATATTTCGGATACCTCATCGCTCTCTTCCATATTGGCGCACTATACAGTATTACGGAGTACGTCGTTACCGCTATTATTCTTCTTCTGTTGGTCCTTGGGCCACCTACCGTCGAACATCCCTCCCAAGTATTTTAAGACTTTAGTTGACGTGATTGGGGCATCCTCCACAACCACTTCCATCCCTCTCAGTTGTCTCCTTCCCGCTAGAACAACGGCTTGAAGCTTTTTACCGCTCATCCAGTTCCTGATCCTCTGTATAGCCAAATCGAGAGTCACTTTCAGCAGTTCTTCAGTTTTAGCTGTCGCTACTATTACTGTATCATCAGCATACGCTACTAATACTATCATATTTCTGTCGCGTATTATCAGAACTCTGCCTTGAAGGTACCTTGAATTATGTGTATCAAGTAGTTTTATATATTTTTCTATTTTATTTCTTTGATAATTCCTTTCTATGGAGCAGAGGTTTATGCCAAGCGTGACCACGACGTATATTTGTATAATGGCATTGTGAACCATGACATCGACGGCCCTTCTAAATCCATACTGTAGGTCCGACAAATCCCACTGTTAGTCAATGATTGTTGCGTTTCGGAACGAGTAAATAATCACATGGGACCAAAAGAGTAGAATACAGCGGAATGTCGACAATTTAAGAGCCGATTCATTGATACTCGATTTTGCTGAAGTTCCGATCTTCGCCTGACATGGTTTACTTTTTTTAACCACAATTTCAAAATGACATAACCTTTTCTGCTAAAACTTACTATGTGCACTTGTTAAAGTTAATCCTTGTTTCCATAGCATCGCGATTTATTTTTGTCTTTTGGAAATATTCAATGCCAATTATTTATTAATACCTCCTGGTATTTCCAAAGGATGGAATAAGATATTTACCATTTCATTATGCTGGATATTAATTTAAAAACGTACAATGTGTTATACTTCTGGAAGTAAAATAGGTATTGAACTTTTGTAGAAATCGTTTGTACAACACGGAGGCGGAATCATAAAGACTTATAAAATAACCCCCAAAAAAATTACAAATGGTGACACCCACTTTGTGATATGTTATTGAAGAGATCCTACAAATTGCTATTCAGTAGTAGCAACATTTTCTCTCCGACTTGTTACGGAAAACAAGCTCAAACAGTTCTGAACCAATTATTATAATTAATATTTAAAATATTAGATCAAATGTTTAAAATGAGTACCATTCTTCTCTATGCAATGGTAATGTCTCAAATTCTATTCGAACATTTTGGAAGGTTTGTCGCGGAATAGCTCGACACTCCTGAACTATTTGCTGTGGCAGTTGTGAAATGGACTGTGAACCCCTGAAAAGCAGTATAATGGGGTCAAATCTGGAGATCTTGGGGCCATTCTATTTATCGTGTTCTACCAATCCATTGTCCTGGATAATTTGAGTTACAATAATTGGTTCAGAACATTCTGAGTTTTCTTTTACTTTTTCCGAAGCGAGTCGGGGGAAAAAGGTTGCTACTACTGAATAGCAGTTACTAAGAGCTCTTCAATGCGATATCACAAAATGGGTGTTACCATTTGAAATCTTTTTAGGGTACCGAGAGCCTAAGGGGTTGCATCGGGAAGGTTACCTTACATGTCATTACGATTCTCCTTCCATGTAGGAACGTTTTCTAGACAAGCTCAATACTTATTTTATTTTCAGAGATATAACGCATTCTGCGTTTTCAAATTTACACCTCGTATGATATTGTTATATTGTATTACCTTTAATATCCGCCCCATTATTTAATCCTATGAACTTAGTGCTCTTTTAATTTATTAATTTTAAATCATACTTCTGCTGGTGGTTCGCCGTTGTAATTTGAAGATACTTCAAGGATTTGGAAGACATTAGAGCAGCATTCTGCAAAAATGTCAAATTTTCTTTAGTGTATCTAGTCCACTCCCCATTTGCATTTCTGAGTAGTGGTGTGGCTAGTAAGAGTTTCTTAAACTGTATGGTAGCTTTTCAAATAGAGTGGTCATCTTTATTTAAACTGGTGATGTATGTGTGGCTGTGTCTTGTCGCCTATTTTATTTAATATATATTCAGAGTGTGTGTTTCATAAGGCATTGTGGGAGAGTACAGAAGGAGTCAGAGTAAGTGGTGAAATAATAAATAATATTAGATGCACTGACGACACCGCTATTATTGCGGAGAGTTTGGAAGCAAACCCTCATGAACAGAGTTAAAGAAACTAGTAAAGAAATGGGTTTGAAAATGAACAAGAATAGAACAAAATTTATGGTTGTAAGTCAACAGCCTATACAAGCAGGACAGCTATTAATAGATGGAGTAGCAATAGAACAAGTCACACGATTCAAATATCTAGGATGCTTGCTTGCTTGCTTGCTTGCTTTGAAAGAGCGAGATCTAGGACGCGGTTTTCCAAGCATCTCTAAGCACTTAGGCCACATTTGGCCCATTGTACACCCTGACTAAGAATTTTGCCTATCTGGGGTAATTCCAACCCCAGTAGTGATTTT
>JABXWE010034099.1:0-16986 GCA_014611495.1 Limonius californicus
GTTCAACTTTAACGTATACCACCAATATGTTTTTCAACCTGGAAACAGATGGGCACAGAAGTGTTAAATATGCTTGAAATTCAACCATTTTCCGCTTAATTAGTACATTTGCTTTATAAGATTACGGTTACAGGCCTAAGCGCTTTTTCCAGACGGAAAATGTAATTCATTGTGGAACAATCATTAACGATAGTGAAAATTTTAAATCTCTCGCGCTGAAGGTTCCCGCAAAGCCAAATTAAATATAAAATAATACCTGGGAAATCACAATTATTTATTTCAATTACCCTACTTTGTGTAAATTCGCTATGAGAATTAATTAAATTTATTTTTCCAAGCTGTTTCCAGCGCTTATTAGTAATGGATTGAAAGATTAAATATGTTGGAATATTTTACTGTTTCAGCGTAGGCCAGTTGTTTTATAACCCGCAGTGTATATTTATTGAACGTCTATTTCCTGAACAGTTTGTCGAGTTAAAAGTGACATGCCCTTGTTTTGATCTGCTTGAACATCAACTGAAACTGAAAATCTGGGGGAAACAAAGGAGCAGAAGCAGCAAATAATAAATTCTATTCAGAAGGACGTGTTCGGGTGTTTGTTCACCGACGAAGGTTCGACCTAAGTAAACTTCGTTCTGAATAGGTCAAATAGTAAGAATAATCTTGGCGTAAAGTATATCTCTTTTCACGTGGAATCGCTTCACTAAATACGGCATAGCTGCAAGGATGATTATAAAAACTCTTATTAAACACTTAACCCGGTAAATCACTGTAGGTGGAATAGCAGAAGCAGCGCTGAATAGGCAAAGGAAATGTCACCGTCTATGTAACGCCAGCTGACATTCAGGATGTGCTTAAGAACTTCCTAAACATTAGCAAACATTCAACAGTCAAACCTTAACATTTACATCAAAAGCATTAAGTGATTAGGACTTCTAAAGTAGAGGATTGGGAAAATGGATACACGACTAAGTTTAATCCTACAATTGATGTGTCTGAGCAAAATCCCAAACTGACCTTGCTAAATTCCAAATGCGAAATAGCAAAAGATGTACTATAATTATACACACTTCTAATGCTAATTATACTTTAGAATTTCTTGAGAATCGATTCTACAAAGAATCGAAACCACAATAATTGTTTTCAGATTCTTAACTGAATCTATAATTAAATTTGATTTTAGAATTGACAACTATAATCTAGTTGCAAAACCGGGAATCTTCTGTTTGTTAGAATTTCAAGAAATGGTGTTTTATCTTTACAATTGTAAGCCCTCAACAGACTCCTCTATATAGACATCAGTAATATCAATCGTGCTTTTCTACGATGACAACACCACCCTCAACGGAAAAAAAAACGCGAATCTTCAGCAGACTCCTCAACATAAACCTCCATCACCTCCACCACGCTGTTCTATGATGACAAAACCACCCTCAATTAAAATAAATATGAACCTTCAGCTATATAGACCTCAATCACCTCAACCATGCTGGTCGACGAAGACAAAACCACCCTCAACGGAAAAAAACCATGAAAAACTCCAGGAAAACTGTTGAACTAAATTTCTCCAATACCGCCCATGGCAGCTGTGACTACCATAAAGAAGAGATCTCATAATGCCACGAAAATCCTCTATGAAATAATTAACATTACACAACTTAAAAATAAGAAGTTGGTTAAAGAACAAAAGACACAAAGAACCCATTTGGTGAAATCTAAGAAAACAGTAGTCTCGGCAGTAATAGTATCGTCATCAGAGTCATGTGATAAAATGTCACTTTACGATAACAGTGACGACCTTTATGAACTTGTTGTTAACGTCTGCGTTGGCTGCGGCTGCGGTCAGAGTACTAAATCTGATAATTTGATTCAGTGCATTAGATGCAAATAAGTTAATTATTGCGGAATCGTGTGGAAAATTAGCACGCAAAGTACGAATTTAGTTTCCAAAATTGTTATTTTGAACTTATCAAATGATTTATATTAAAATGTATGGTTTACTTTTTTCTAGAGATAATGGTCGATATATCCCCTGGTAGGTGGTCTACATATCGCGGATACTTTTCGATAGATGGAGTAGTGTCATTTTTTTTAATTGGCACAATAAAACAAGTAATGAACTTTTCTAAATTTCTTAATGACTTGGCGTTCAATAAGGTTTAGTCGATCCATTTATGCAATTTTTGATTGCGTTTAACCAAGTAGGTAGAAATTACGAGATTTTTTGAATTGTTATCTATCTATACCGGAATTGCTGTATACAGGTTGGTAGTGGACATATGGACATGCAAGACAGGCATGCGTTTACACTATGCACCTTGATATATTTTTTTAAATAAAGGCGCTGTCAGTTTATTTTGTTGTCAAATCTATTTCTGTTACAATGAATATACAATACAGTACGTCAAATAAGAGATATATTTGCAGTTGCTTATCCAAATAGTCCCATCCCAGGCACTACTACAATACACCGAATTGTACAGAATTTTGAAAAAAAAGGATGTTTGTCTCCCAAAAACCACAAAAAACGTCTCAACCTAAAACTGAGGAGCAGGAACTTGACAAATTAAGAATTTGTGCTGCTGTAGAAGAGAATTTGGGCCAATCTACCAGACAGATTGCTGAACAGGTTAATTTGCACCATACTTCTGTATTAAAAATTTTGAAGCAAAACGGATATCATTGCTATAAATTGTCGAATACGCAAGAAATCTACCCCGCCGATGAAATAAGGCGAATGCAATTTTGTGAAAACGTAATGGAGAAATCAAATAATAACCTAAATTTTCTAAGGAACGTTCTTTTTACGGACGAATCAACCTTTCCAATAAATGGACGGCACAATCCTTCAACTGCTTGTTGCTGGTCGCGACATAACCCACTTAGACATTATAATTGGGGTACCCAATACCCACAGAAACTAAATGTTTGGAATAGCATGCTGGGCAATAATATTATTGGCTCTTTTTTATCGAAGGAAACACCACTAGTACAATTTGATGAAATTTGGTTTCAACTGGATGGCTGTCCTATCCATGATACTGTTACGCCTTTGGGCTTAACTGATAAGGAGCCCTTTGTCCTTATCGACGGGATCACCAGAGAAACAACTACCCTTATATAAAATGATTGAATTTATTCATCTGTACTTTAATAATAGACTCAGGTTAATAATAAACGCCATTGCTTGGTTGGAATACTATCTTTTATCAATCACTCACTGACGACTGCCAAATATTCACCATTCGCAAATTCACTCCTACCTCTGCCATAGCTTCTGCTTCAAGTCTAACAACTATATCATAATGTACATAATGGCGATCATGCAACAAACTAATGGCTGGGGAAGACTCATGTCAACGTGACCGCTCCCTTTCTCAACTCTTAAGTGTCCTTCCATTAATTCCTTTTTGCACCCATAAGCAATGGCCTGCTTGTTACTCAATTTCCCTTAACAGGCGTATTACTTATTCCACATTGCCTGATTCAATAGTCTAATGTACGTCGAATTTGCTGAGTATAATGACATCACTGCTTGCAACATAAATGTGTATGCAAATAATTGATGTCACATTACAACAGCTATGAAGCAATAATAATTTAATTAAGAATTTTGGAAATTGGGTTCGTAACAGTACATTGGCAGTACGTGAATATTTTAACAATATTTTTCACAATCGTGTAATTGCAACGCACCACGATCTCGAGGCTTATCTTATCTAAGAATTGTGAACGAACTGCAAATCAAAATACAAGAAAATTATAACACATTTATTCATCATTAATTAACTTGACAGTAGCGTTGTTGTCGTTACTGTTCGTTTATAGAGAGCGAGATCTTGGTCATGCAAATGTACCTGGCATCTCTTAGTACTCAGATCATGTGGCTCAGTGTACCCTCGTACTAAGACAATAACTGTACTTATTACTTTTTAAAAAACAAGGAGCATAGTGTAAAGGCATGACTGTCGTACATGTCCATATGTTCCTAGTAGCCGCCATCAATCTGTATATAAATATAGTGTAATCATTTTATCTTGTAACAAGTAGATAGACTACACTTGCCACACGTGCATGAAATGCATAGGTATCTTTACTTTTTAACTATAAAAAATATTATTTTAACATTAATAGTCCTTTGGACAGGCAAATGTCAATTATTGTTCTGTCAAAACATCTGTACAAAAAGTTGCTGGTTTGTATAGATTCTTGTGGTAATAACAACCAGTTTCACTGTATACTAATAACGAAAGAACGGATATGATGTTAATTGTGGGAGAATGCAGAGGGGCGGCAGACTTAGCAGTACGCCGATATACACAGAACCCCCTTCCATCACATAATGCCTTTAGGCGTTTGGAATGAAATGTGCGCCAATATGTACAGTTTTCGAATCCAAAGTTGAGACAACGACACATCACAACTGTGGACGCTGAAGCAGCAGTCATCGAATAAGTAATTGCTAATGCCCAAGTTGGCCATCTATCAGTTGCAAGAACTGTAGACTTTAGCAAAGTTCAGAATTTAACATTTTAGAAGCATATCGGTTTCATCCTAATCACGTCATATTAGTGCAATACCTTACTGAAGATGATTACCTACGTTCTGTCAATTTTTAACAAACGAAGTTACTACTGATTCACAGAAAGCTTACTATATATGTGTTGTGAGGTATCACTGACAACTTTATCGTAGGACCCCACTTCTTTTATAGCAGTTTAATTGGGGAAATTTATTCACATTTTTTAGAAAATGCCTAGCTTCGACTTTTAGAAGATGCCAGACAGTGTATGTGGTTTCAAAATGAGGGAGCACCATTTGCATAGAATTGTAAGAAACTACCAAGATGAGACTTTCTATTACAGATTAATTGCAAGAATTGCTATTCATTTTGGCCTCCACATAGTCCGGACTTGACTCCGTTAGGTTTATTTTTGTGGACAAGGTGAAAAGTGACGTCGACGAAACTCCCGTAGAAACTAAGAAAGATTTATGTGAAAGAATTGTAGGTCAATAACCCCAGAAATGCTTCTAGGGCGGATTGACTTATGTCAGTGGCAAGGTGGACGGCAGTTTGAATTATTTGTATTATGTATTAGTGTTTTTCTTTTAGTTTGTATTTAATTTATTTGTCTTGTTGATGTTATTGTTAAGTCAACATAGTTTTATGTTATCTTGGCTTCCTAAGTGTTTAAATTAGAAGAAATTGATATTGTGAATACACCTATTGCAAAACTGCATCTTATTTATTAGTAAATAGTTTCATTGCAATTTCTTGGTACATCCAATTAAGTACTATGATTTTATTAATTTAAAAAAGTAGAGTTTGCTAAGATTCTTATGAAATGCAAACAGCTGTAATCTGTGTAGCCTACCTGCCTGTTACAAGATAAAGTAATCACTCTGTATTTTGTACATTCCACCTAATTATTCCTCTGCTCCTGCAGCGTATGTGATTCTAATGCTTCCCTCTTTAAATGTTTCTCCAACGTCATTTGGTACACTTGCAATAGGCATAGATTTATTTGTTTCAAATCCCGGTACGATTTTTTATATCTTGTAGGATGGAAGTATTATGGTATTCAATTAATAGTTTTACATGGTGTAGTTAAATTTTCAATTTGATGCATTCTATATCACTTTTTGAATATCATCGTACCTGTAGAATGTATTAGTATATTCTTTCCTTTTACACAATTTGTGATTTTTTCATCGTTGATAGTTATTGTTGAGCGCGTTTTCTCTCATTAAGTATTTTCTCATATACTTTCTCGAGATGTTCGTGGAATTCAACCCTTGTATTATCTTATCATTCTTCGACTGAGAAATGGGATTCTTAAACTTATTTTCCGATTCTCCCATTAACAGCAGATTTTAAAATTAATGCGTCAAAATGTGTTGAAATACAGATATAAATCCTGAACGCTAACGAACCTAAAAGCTAGGAATTATATTTGAGTTAGTTTTCGCTGAAGGTCTAAATTATTTTCTACTACTACATTTACCGTGTTATCTGTTTTATCACATTATAATGATCTAACTGTTTAGCGCAGACCAGCAAACTCAAAGGCTTACAATGCCGCATACCTATTGAAATTTCAGGGCCATTTTTCACCTCGTAAAGGATTCCGTTATTTGGAGTGGTTCCAACCGCTAACATTTAAGCGCCAATGGGAACAATAAACTTGAGCTAAATGTGGTCCCTGGAAGCAGGACGTAGTCAGGAACTACCGAATGGCTTGTCGTATCTATGCAACAATCCTATCTATTTTTATTTAGAAATAGTATCAATTGTCTGCTGTACCTGATCAATTCATCATTATAGATGCTTCCCAGAGGATACCTGTTTAAGGCACTGTTGAATTCGTTTTGTATGCGAATAGTTTCATAACCAAAATTAAACTAGTGATGTTAGCTGGATAAGTACCCATTCTCAAGGGTAATGATAAAACCAACAAGGATACTGAAAACATATATAACAAAACACCATCAGTTGCTGTTAGTTAGTTCTATTAGATAGTGATACGGTCGTCAAAGATGATATCGTTGATAGCATGGGTCTCACTATTGTAACACGGCGCGTGATGTGGTGTACAACTGGTAACATTATCAGAAATCAGAATTCAGAAACGTTTGATTCAAAAGAAAAGTGTATACAGGATATGTAGCCAATTTTTTATTTTTCAACTTATAGAGTTCTCTACAACAATGTTGTACTATGATAGTAGAGGGTTATAGCGGGCAGGATAAGGCTATTTGGAACCACAAATGCAATTACTCGTATATATATTTGAATTCCTTGCTATTTTGAGATGTATTTTATTAATCATTTTCCGCGACTTTTTCGAATACAAATATGTATATTTTCTGAACCACCTCTGCCCGAGATAACTTTCACCAATTTAAGTTTTCACTATATTAATTTTCTGTTCATATAATATATAGGATGTAAATTTAAAAACCTACAATGCGTTATGTCTATGGAAGTAAAAGAGATGTTGAACTTTTCTAGAAAACGTATTTACAACATGGAAGGGGAATCATAATGACTCATAAGGTAACCGTCGTGATTCAACTTCTAAGGTTAAGTAACCCAAAAGATATTTAAATGGTAACACCCACTTTGTAATACCTTGTTGAAAAACTCTTGGAAGAAGCTACTCAGTAGTAGTAATTTTCTTTTTTCGCCTCGTTTCGGAGAAATAAAAAATTAAAGAGAATGTTTTGAACCAATTAATGTATTAAAAATTTAAAATTATTAGATTACGTGTTCAAAATTGGTATTCTGTAGGCAACACTAAAGTTTAATGGGGTCAAATCTGGAGATCTTGGGGGGCACGCTCATCCTCTTCCACCAATCCATTGTCCCGAATAATGTTGGTCTAACCAGGCCCTTACAAGAACTGCATAGTGAGGAGGTGCCTCATCTTGTTGAAAATGAATGATGAATGCGAGAGTACCAATAGAATGACCCCGAGTTTCCCAGATTTGACCCCATTACATTTCATAAAAAGAAATACAATGTCTTTTTATGAGGTTACATAACATTTATTGTCTACAAAATTTAGCACAACTGTGACAAGGAATAATTCAGTAGTGCTGACCTATTCCGCCACAAACCTTTCAAAATGTTCGCAGTAAGTTTGAGACTAGACTTGACTATTGCTTAGAGAATAATGGAACTAATTTTGAACATTTAATCTAATATTTTAAAATTTGAATTACAGTAATTGGTTGAGAATCTTCTAAGTTTTATTTTTTATTTTTTCCAAAACAGATCAGGAAAAGGAGGGTGCTATTACTGAATAGCATTTTCTAAGAGGTATCACACAGTAGATGTTACCATTTGATATTTATTTTGAGGTACCTAGAGCCCAAGAGGTTGAAAGGAGAATTTTACCTTATGCATCTTATGTTTCCATGTTGTAGGAACGTTATCTAGAAAGTTCAGTATCTGTTTTACTTTCAGAGGTATAACACATTGTACGATTTTAAATTGACACTCTGTGTAAAACACCTACCGCGTTGTTACAGAGCTTACAACTTCAGTACAGTTTTGTTTCAAGGCGACCCTGTAAGAACAACTCCTTCTTATAATATTTTAAAACCGTCTGAACCCAGTAGAATGTTCCTAGACAATTCCTTGCAATGTTGATCCTGATTGTTTGTTCTATTTGCATTTGAAGAGCAAAATGAACACTTTTCATTTTTCTACACGATGGTGTTTCAGCCCATAATGTTCACGTTATGGAAAATTATTTGCTGTGAATCTTAAAAATAAGGTGTTATCTACATAATACGGGCCCAGGTTGGTGCCCAGCTGGGTCTCTTAACGCTGCGCCATTTGATTTTTGGATGTGGCATAGAGTAAGAACGAAGTTTATTGTCCAGAGTTGCTGATTTACACATTCTTGTGAAACTCAATCCTTACAAGAAAGAGAAAATTTTGAGCAGCTGTTGTAATACCTTCTGAACTTATTTTTGTATTATATTGATTAAAACACTTGAAATATGTAATAAAATAATTACACTGGGAAAGTGTAAACCTTGAATTTATCTGTTATATGATGAAAAATACAATTATTTGTAACTTTTGGCGAACAACTACTGAACCACAGGAATGCCATTTTCAATATACTGTAAGCTTGGTTAGTGGATCAATAAAGTTAATGAAGCTAATAATATGATATCCTTTGGAGAATTTCGAATCCTAAAAATTGATGAATGGATTTAAATTAAGGTTTCGTTCATTAAATATCTGTCTATGGAACAGATATCGGTAAGGGTTTGATTACGTTCAGCAGAATGTAGATAATAATTGTCAATCAATATTTAAGGGACATTAATACGACGTACGTATATTTGTTTGTTTACAGCAGCTTGCGTTTTTACATAATAAGGGGCGAGGGAGACTACGGGAACCATATCCGCTTGTCTGAGACTAACTCACACAGTATACCTATATAACATAATCGCCAAACAAGTCACGAACTACTCCTCAAACGGTTTTTAAACAGTACCAAACGTGAAATAGCTTAAGGGCAAACAAGTTCAGCATTAACAAACTTCCTACCGAGACACAAGCAACTCTTGCGTGGGGTTCGTCGTTACTATTACGCAACTAAACTATATTTTAATAATTTACAGTTTGATTTTGCTTGCTTGTAATGTTTAACTTCGATTACCTATTAAAAGCAATTTTATTTAGAATCTATTAACGTGATTGGTTGTTAGAGCCCTAACACTAATAAGAGAAACAGAGAACTACAAGAACGAAAGCGGAAAAAATACCAATCCCCAAGAAGAGATGCGAAGAAAATATCTAGGAAAAAGAAAAGAAAAGCACTAAATACAGAGCTGAGTGAACTAGAACAGTCCAGCCAAGCTCGAGAAAGTAGAAAATTCTATAAAATACTTGAGACAAAGAACGTGTTCCACCCTAGGATCTCGCTATGTAAGGATAAGCAAGGAAAATGAATAACGGAGGAGGAAAAAGTATTAAGGAGATGGAAGAAGCACATCTCAGACATACCAAATCAGAACGACGCAACAGAAAGACCCCAATTACACACACCGTATCACACGGCACAACCCCTG
Source organism: Limonius californicus (assembly GCA_014611495.1). NCBI lineage: Eukaryota > Metazoa > Arthropoda > Insecta > Coleoptera > Elateridae > Limonius > Limonius californicus. Next base: position 9,598 of record JABXWE010034099.1, read on the forward strand.
GTGAAGGAACTAACCTTATAGGACGTCAAGGAAAGTACTAACGACATGAAAAACAACAAAGCGCCGGGAATAGATATCCTAGCGGCTGAGTTAATTAAGCATGGAGTGGAGAAAATAACAGAACATCTACACCGCCTAATAGAAGTGATATGGAACATAGAAGAAATTTCCCGAGAATGGACCATAGCTACTTATGATTTTCCCAATTTACAAGGATACAACGACTCAAATGTCTAAACTATACACCGAATCCCTGTTGGGTGTGGTTTATAAGATTTGTACAAACATACTACGGAAACGCATACTGAAGAGATAACAGGGGTGTAAGAGATCAGATTCAGGAAGGGCAGGTCAACCATAGACCAACTGTTCATAGTGACGCACATAACTGAAAAAGGATGGAAATATAAAACGCCGATTTATCAATTATTTGTGGACTGAAAACAGGCTTATCACTGCGTAAACAGGGAGACGATGTATGCCTTAATGGAAGAATATGGAGTTCCACAAAAATTAATTAACCTAAGGAGAATAACAATGAACATTGCAAACTCCCAAGTAAAGATACAGAACAAACTAACACGAAGCTTACTGTTCAACATGCTCCTAGAAAGAGCAATAAGAGAAACAAAAATACACACGAGTGGTACCATAATAAAAAGGTCCCAAAAAATCGTGTAATGGGCAGACTACCTGAACATTATCTCAAGATCTGTACCAGACCTAAAAGACGTGTACAACAAACCAGAGACCAAGGCACAAAAAATCGGCCTAGAAGTAAACGAAGAAAAAACAGAAAGCTTAGCCGTAAATCCGATCAGCAGACATGGGCAAAATCTAACCATTGAAGATCGAAACTTTGAAGTAGTCCAACAGTTCAATTACCTGGGATGCCAACTAAACGAGAACAACTATATAACATAAGAAGTGCAATGGCGAATAACAGGTGACAACAGAACATACAACTCACCCCAAAATACGTTTAACTCAAAAATAATTAATCGAAACACGAAGATAAAGATTTATTAAACTATGATTTGATCTATTGTCACATACGGAAGGACACTGACTATGAGAACTGAAGAAAGACTCCTAAGACTTGAGAGAAAAATGCTCCGGAAAATCTTCAGACCGATACAAGAAGAAGAAGGACGGAGAACCAGATACAACCACGAACTAAGAGAATTTTATAAATCCCCGACATAGTAACATTCATCAAATTACTAAGCTGAAGTGGGCTGGGCATATGATTAGAATTCCAAATGGAAGCACGCCAAAAATAATATATAAAGCACATTTCGAAGCAACGAAGGCAAGGGGAAAACCTCGAGGTCGATAGGCGGAAAAGATGCTGCCGACCTCCTACGAGTGAGAAACTGGGGGGACAGTAGCCATGAGTAGAGACGAGTGGAGGAGAAAGATAGGAGAGGCCTGGGTGCAGTAAGACTAGCGCTATGGAGAGAAACTAAGAAGAAAATATTATTCCCGAAATTTGATTCTGATTCTTCAAGCAAACTGAGATGGTTGAATCTACCCCACCGTTGAATGATCCCCACTTATCCCTGTATCGTAATAGCGTAACAGCAATTCAAAAATTAATTTTCTCTAAAATGCATATATTTTCTTGGTTTTAGAACCTGAAACGATGAAAATTTGTAAACTTGCTTCTTTCCATACCTATGAGCATAACAGTTACTGAATTTGTTTTAATGTGTATTAGCAATATAAAAATTTATGTTCCTAAAAATCCGTAGATTTGATTGATAATAAGATCTATCTATAAACCTAACAATTATTAGAAAATGTTTTTTTTCCAAATTCGCAAATCTGATTGGCAACAGGAACTCTCGATATAAAAACTAAAAACTAAAAAGTAAGAAGTGTTTTCTCATAAATCTGAAAATTTATTTGTCGGGTTAAAAAACTGTATTCTCCTAAACCTGTAAACTTGATTAGTTGTTACATCTCTGAGGATAGCCAAAAGTATAAAAAGTTTCCCCCGAATTTCCTAAATTTGTTTATCAGAGTTATAAGGAATTCTCATTAAATAGATTATTGTTCTCAGATTAAGAAATTTGATTGATTGCCATAGTTGTGAGTGCAAAATTAATATTTATTTAGTACTGTCAAAGCTACACAAGGTGATTCATTAGCCTGTTTACAAATTTTGCCAATGAAAACTAGATGTAATTTCATGAAGAAATGTTCAAAAATTAGTCTATACACAACAGGCAACGACTAGCTAAAGTCTCTTGCACGCGTAATAAATTCATATTGGTTCTAATATGAGTTCCAGCATCTCAAATCCTCTGCAGTAATTGATGACGATCATTTAATTCCACGGCATAAACAGGTTGCGTGAAGTGCCCCCATAAATAAAAATCGCAAGGTTTTAAGTCGGGTGATCTAGAGGGCCATGAAACAGGACCTCTGTTACCAATCCATTCATTTGGAAAATGAGTTTGCAACCATTCGGTCACTTGGCTTCTTCGGTGAGGCGGAGCCCCCTCATGCTGATACAACATAATTGCATCAGGTGGAGTGGAACGTCTTCCAGAAAATCAAAAAATGTGCTGCTCAAAAAGTTATGGTACCTCTTTGCATTTAAAAGTTTACAAATAATCTTCTGTCAAGGACTATATATAGTCCTTGGTTCTGTTAACACCCCAAAACATTTACACTAAATCTTTGTTGGGAATTATGCGTTCTGGTCGCATGTGGATTGTCCAGAGACCAAATATGGTCATTGAGAAATGGGATTCATCTTACCATAGAATTTTTGAAATAAAGTTGTTATCTCGCGGGTGTTGTTGCAAAATTTAATTGCTGTTTAGCATCTCCATGACGCAACACGGGTTGTACAATTTGTCGATGATAAGGGTGAAGCTTCTCGCGATGTAGTGCTCGCCACACAAAACTTTGTGATAGCCCTAAATTTCGTGCTATGCGTTTGTTACTACTTTCCGGTTGTTGAATTACAGCATTCGTAATGTTTTCAAGATTTTCAATATTTATACCATGCCGGCGAATAGACCAAGGAGGAACAGCAGCACCAGTTATGCGAAGTCTTCTAAAGGCGGTACTTAATATGGAATCTGCCGGTTGACGTCTAGTAGGTAATCTGTTTCGTTATTCTCTCGCTGCAATACGAGCGTTTCTATTACAAAATCCATAGATAAAAACAATGGCCGCATATTCTTCCTTAGAAAATGGATGATTCATACAACTGCACAATTACAACTTTTAACAAACCGTGACAGAAACTTTAGACATAAACAAACTATTTTTGACAGGTGATTATTTTTTACTAACTTTTGTTATGCTAAACCATAGCTACTACGTTTTTCCAACTTAATTTAGTGTTCAGAGGGATAATTATCTTAAAAACCCTATTAACAAACAAGGATAGAACCTACATTCATAAGAACATTTTTTCATGAAGTTACATCTAGTTTTCATTGCCAAAATTTCTAAAGACGCTAATGAATCATCCTGTATAATAAATGGAAGCGTAGGCTGCCCCTCAGAAAAAGTTTTGGTGATCACCTTGTCTAAGAGCTATAAATGTTAACTTTAAAATAGTTACTCTATAACAGCTATGCATTTGCTAATGATGTGTAAATTGTAGGAATGGACATCATTTCAGCGTGCTATCCCACCAGCTGTTGGTATTTACCTAAATCAGTTAAATTTTCGGGGGAAATTAAATCAATATCTTGGTAATGAGTTGAGCAAACTTTCTAAATAAAGCTATTTCCGAGCTGAAACTAGTGGAACTCATAGGAAATATGATGAGAAGTTAAAGGTATCGATTTCAGCTCTACATAAATATGAGTTCTGGAATTGTTCGAATGCTTGAATAATCTTTAAAGCAATTCGATAGATTTTCGATTGCATCCGGCATATTTTATTGTTTTTACGGTTGGGTTGACGTTGAAATTTAAATGAAATTGTAAAACACAATACGCTCAGGTAGATGATAAATTTTTCTAAACTTTTTTTGAATTGAATTAAAATGGTTTATATCCATTATAAAAAATGCAATGAATAGTAAATCGTTTTCCATTTGTGGTAAAGAAGTTTCAATAATTTGTTTGATATTGTGCTACCTAAATTCATTTTTCAGTGATGCTGACACTTACTTTTTTGCAGATTAAATGATCGCGTGAAAGGACCTAGCCATGAAATGGAGCAATGGATGGCGAGAATCGCATCATCCTTAATGTAGGGGGCATTCGTTTCGAGACATACAAAGTTACCCTCAAGAAAATCCCTGCTACGCGTTTATCTCGATTAACTGAAGCATTGGCCAACTACGACCCAATTTTGAATGAATACTTTTTTGATAGGCATCCTGGAGTCTTTGCTCAAGTGCTGAACTACTACAGGTATGATAAAACGAAAGGTTTCAGTACACTGTGTTGCTTTCATGTTTGAAAAGATTATAAATGTGAGTAAATATATACAGATACCGTAAATATTTACAGTTGTAAGTGTTAAGTTACATTTTGTGGCGAAATTATGATCTAATTAACTATAAAATATTTATTACAAAAGTAGGATGAAAAGGAGTGATACCACTCGATGTACAAGTACACCGAATAATTAATTACCTGAAAATAAGCATCATAAGCAGGAAGAATTACAGAAATATATTTATACAGCATACAATCTACCTCTTATATAGTGACCCCCATTCAATGATTTCTTCTATATAATGATATTTTTGCGAATATCTTGAGCTTGAGACTCAACTACATGTAAAAATATTATGAAGTAAAGCCTCCATATTGTGATGTATTTCTATCAAATTCTTACGATATTACTCAGGTATACAGATACAATTTCGAGCAGATTCTGTAATTCTATTTTATGTTTTTCTAAGAAACTTTTATGTTCTGCGTCTAGATAAAGGTTAATTGGTTAGCAGATAATAAAATGTTTATAAATTTCAAAGAAGTTGTTCTTGTCAGTGTACAGCTATTGGACAATATGGTAATCAGGCAATTAGGATAATCATCTTCACATTCCTTAATGTGCAGTTCATCTACCATTGTACGTGCATGTGTCCGTGATAGTAATAAACCTCGAAAAGGCATTGAAACAGAACGAGGAACTTCATATGAGGCGAAAACGAATTAGGTTGTAATTCAGCTTTATAATTAAAGTATATCTTAAATTGTTGCCGGATATTAAATATTTGAGATTAATTTGGTATCTCAACATGAATTCTATATAGAGAAGTTTTCGGATATACCCGCAAACATTTCCCATACGCAATTTATTTTATTTATATTGTATTTATATAGTGATTCCATTTAGGTCCTTTCTAACATCACTATATAGTATTCGACTTATATGTAAAACAAAATTAATAACCAACGTTTGACAAAGTAATTTTATAGTATTGAATGCATATTAAAATATATGTTGACTAGTATTTCATCCACCATGTATTCAAATATACCCATAACAACAGCATATTTTAAAATTGTTCTAATTTTATGGAGTAGTTCAGAAACAATTTCCTTTTTCGCATTTTTGAGGAACCTAATAAGTTTCTCAAATGCTGAATGCAGGTATAAATATTTCACAATACCTGGTATTGTCTTGAAGTACCCGGAATTACTTCCTGAATCCTGTTACTGGGAATTACATTACATGAGAGATTAGAATACTTTACTAGCAGTTTGTTTCTGTTAGGAGAAAGAAGCAAGAAGATTATTCTGAAATCAATTTTCATAATAGCAAGTTAACATTCTAACACTTGTTATGGAAGAAATATTCTAAAACACTTACCGGCTTATGCATTTTGCATGTATTTCATTCCATCACTAGTAATGCAATTAATACTCCGTAACAGTATAACAAAAAAAACAGTTAGTCTAGGAATCCATGACTAAGAATTGACTTGAAACGTCATAATTTTGCAATTTCTTTGTAAATATTTGTTCCGAATCTTATTAATTTTATTGTATTTATTACATACCTTCTGATCGTGGAGCAAGTATAGTCTGGTACTGGGTTGGGAATGGAAATTCGATGCTCGTGGTTCCTCACGCTCGCCTTCGGCTCGCGTTCGGAAATTCCACTCGCATCGAATTTCCGTTCCAACCTCGTTACAGAATGTACTAAACCGTGTTCAAAAACTCCCACGTTTATAATAGGCTGTGCATCAGTTATGCGTCGGTAAATGTATGTCGCTTCATAACCAGCTGCCGAGCCGCAAACACCTGATGTTTTGAGGTTATCTAAATAATTGTTATTTGACAGTTGATTACTTGTCTCTCCTGTGAGTAATTAGTTCCAAAATCGCATTATGTACTAAAAATTATTTCTTGTAGGTAGAATTTGCGCATTACAAAATGGTGTTTTCGTTAGAACAAAAAATTTTCATAGTTGAAAGTTATTTCCGCACTGCAACAAAAGTAGACGGAGTTTGGACTTATTCAGTAGAGAACTGCACTGCAGAATTCCGCGATGAATTTCCAAATGTGGTTTTTGTGAATCAGCAGTTTGCAGAAACCTTGAAAAGATGTGTAGCCCGGTTCCGTGAGAGTGGCTGTGTTGTATCGAAAGGGGGTGGGCGACCAAAAAAGCGTACAGATGAAGCCGTTGCAGAAGTGACTGAGATTATGCAGAACGAGCCCCATACTTCTGTTCGTCATTTGTCGCAGCAAGTAAACCTCTCTGTAGGAACTTGCCATACAATTTTACGTAAAAATGCCCACTTGTACCCTTATCGTTTAACTGCAGTTCATGAGCTATTGCCACATGATCTTCCTGAAAGGCTACGTTTTTGTCAGTGGTTTTTACGTGTGCTTAACAACAATCAAGAAGCGCTTAAGAAAACGTTTTTTACTGACGAAGCTTGGTTTTACAGACAAGGATATGTTAACTCGCAAAATTATCGTACCTGGTCTGCGGATAATCCTCATACGTATGTTGAAGCACCTCTGCATGCTGAAAAGATAGGTGTTTGGGCAGCTATCAGTGCAAGACGTTTAATTGGACCAATTTTTTTTAATGGTAACATTAATGCAGAAAGATATAGACAGGAAATTTTACAACCGTTTTTCAACGAACTTCATGATGATGAATTACGTGAGGGTTATTTCCAGCAGGATGGAGCAAGACCACATTGTACAGTCGAAACTTTACGATTAATTAGGGAATTCTATGATGATAGACTTATTAGCAGAAACACTGAAGTTCCCTGGCCTGCACGATCTTGCGACCTGACCCCTTGTGATTTCTGTTTATGGCCTTTCATCAAAAATTCAATATATCAAACCCCTATTAATGATTTGGAAGAATTAAGACTACGAATTAATGAGAAGTTTGAAGAAATAAATAATATGCCTCAGTTTCTAATAAATGCAGTTAATG
>JABXWE010034100.1:0-15919 GCA_014611495.1 Limonius californicus
AGTCTTTTTTGAAGGCATGGTATAAGGCAAAGGTGGAATTAGGAGTTGCCTCCTCTTCAGCTAGACACATTTACGTATAGAGTTCTGGGACGTGGGTTTTAATTAGACTGTCGATTGTTCTGACAGGGAAAAATCTTAAAAGTACCACTGTGACGTGAGACACATTAAAAATCACAAATCACAAATTCCTAGTTAATGTACACAATAAGCCAAGTACTTCAGTGCTTGGAGCTGCTTCAAAAACCTCATCCTAGATCTCCCCCATTGAAAATCTAAAGCAATCCAATTACAGAAAATTTAATAAAGGAATTCTCATTTGGATGAAATTAACTGAAACTTGTGAAATACTTTAAATCAGCTTAAACTTGGAATCAAATTACATTGCTCAAGAAATTACAGCGAATTTGATTAAGAACTTCAATTAAGTCAAAACTATGTTAATTATCCGGCTAACCCTTTAATCTGTTATATCTTAAAACTGATATGAACTGATAGTTGAATTAACTAAAATAAATACGAAGCAACAGCTGTAGTTTCTTACAATCAACCACAATCTACGAGCCTAATCGGAAGTTCTTAAAACCATTCTAAAATATTTCCAACCGAAATCAATTGAATTTATAACAGAAAATTCGTGCAAATATTTTAAATCGAAATATGTAACAGTCCGATGTAATATCAAAATTAATATACAAGGTTTAGCAATTTAATATCCGGAATGTAGCTGCAACACTGGAGTAGCGTGAAATTACAACAAAACTTAATATAATAGTTCACAGTTCTATCAATATAGAGTTGTCAGAGATCGAACAGCTGCTAGCTTCTGCGCAGGACGCTACCGCGTAAATCGTGATCGTGTTAGTCGTCATGGAGCAACGAGTGAATGTTAAATTTGAAAACTCCTACAGAAACTTAAATCGTACTGGTGTGTTTGAATGGTTTGAACGTTTCACAGAACCGAGCGTCCGTCGATCTCTCGAAATGTAGATCCGGTCGCAAGTGTAAATTTTGCAAAAGTTTGCTGAATGATGGCAGATAACTCGAACATCAATAAGGAGACGATTCGACAAATTTTCCATGAACAAGAGGAAAATCTGCTGCAAGTTCTATTCGCACAGTATTACGGAAGAGCTAAACTAGACAATAGTTGCATCGTGTGCAGACTTCGTTAAGGCTTATTGCGGCAGTGCCAGTTTTCTTAACTGCATTATTACTGGTACTGACTTATTTTGGTACGATCAAATGTAAGAGCACGCATTTAATAAGAAAATCATCACCAAGACCCGAAAAGCTTTGTTTGCAAAAATCGAGAAGCAAAACTATACTGATTACTTTTTTAATAAACAGAGTGCGATGAAATAAGTTGTGCCTGAAGGATAAATACAGTAAATAGTGCATTCTACGTTAAAGTGACGAATAGATTATTGCAGCGCATTTCGAGAATTCAATAAACCTGCTCATTCTGTAACGATTGTGAAATCATTTTTCATGAATCACAACGCTGTTGAGCTGAAACTGTTTCTTTTTCTTAAAGTAAAAACTCTTCTTAAAGAGAAACGATTTCGGCAGATAGAATATATTAAGAAAATTACAACCGTCGAGTTGAAAGCAGTTTCTTCGATCGCTTTTATCGACTGTTTTCAAAAACTTTTAGAACGTTGCAATAGGTGATTTAGAAAATGGAGATTACTTTGAATAAACGTCACTTATTTATCATGTTACTTAAATTCTGTCTTTTTATAGTGGTAGTCTGAGAATTAAATTGCCAATACTTCATTGTCACACGTAAAACAGATTTTAATGAACATATATTGAACCTGTATTTATCTCTCTATAATACGCTTCGAAGAAACTTTTTCCAGACCCTTAAAAGGACATCTGCGAAGTCTGAGAATTTTTGAGGCCAAGAAAATATTTTTTTAACTGTGCCGTTGAAAAGCAGGATTATACTCATCGGCATATCCGAGATGGCAACTTCCAAGCAATTTAATTTTTATGTGAATCACAATCGTTCGTAATCTGCACATGTGACGGCCGTAATGAAGGGCGGCTGCGCACTACGGCTAAAGGCCGTCCCATGTAGTATTGATCAGGCCTGTGACGTCACAGCTACTTATGAATGATCCACTACACAAACTGCTACTAATTCGATTGTACGGTCCTGATATGCGCGATTTTGCCCCCAATGCGCCCTGCCGTAAGGTCGACATTGCCCAGAGGTGGTAATTTTATTAATACTTTGCAGTGCAGTTCGAAAACATTGTTATTTCATTTACATAACGAGCATGTAAAGTTCGACATTTTGCGAATTTGGGCTTTGCCAACGGAAAGTTTCAAAAGTGGATTGCGAGTAAACGAATTTAGCTCAGAATTTACAAATAAAGCTCTCGGGTTAATTTTGTTAGTTTGGGGATTTTGTTGAATATCAGCTATTACGTCACAAGGTGATTCATACACTTAATCAGGAAGTAATTGTTGTAAACCAGAACTATACTGTACAATATGCATTAAAGAGTAGATTGTATCCCTCTTTTCACAATATTTATATCCACATCCTCTCTTTTGTGGGATTCGCTTGCAATCTGACACTTCTCCCCCTGCGTCAAGAATACAACATTTATAACCTCTACTACTTGCATTGGAAGTAATGCATTTCCTTTTTAGCATTCAACTTCTATTGCATAAATATGCATCCCCTCTCTTTACATCTTAACTGTTTAGATTGAAGAAGAAAATGTATTCCACGTAATTGAATGAAGCAGTAAATTGCGCCACCCCTGTTACTCACATTGAAAAAATGTAACCTCCTTCTAATACAAACCTACTGCAACTGATAGTTCTTCCTCCATCTTTCACATTACCGTTTATTTGTATAGCGTTGTACGTGAAGATGAAGCTAGTACATGATCATTTTACTTTTGACACGTCCATTACTGCAAGTACACAATACTGTATTTTCTCCCTGGTCATTATCATCGACTTCTTCGTCAAGCTTGTTTTGCCCAGTGTTGGACAAAGGTTTCTCCTTTTCTTCTTCACTCATCTGTGTTCTGTGCTTGTCTGCCAATGATTTCCGGCCACTCCTCTGAGACCGTCCTTCCATCTTAACGGTAGCCGCTCAACCTCTCTTTTTCCTTGTATTCGTCTCTAGTCTTTCACACTTTTGGTCCATCTTCCGTCTCGCGTCCTTATAATGTATTCAGCCTAGGACCATTTTTGTTTTGTGATGTGTTTAAGTAAGTTTTTAACTCTTGTTCGTCTTCTTATCAATACTATGGTTTTCCTATTACTCAAATTTATTCCCTGCAGTTTCCTTTCCATGGCAGTTTGTGTTTTTCTTTTCTTCCACAGGGCTCTTTAGTGTACTGTACAGGGCGTTAATGCATTGCAGGGACAAACTTCTAGGGCTAAAGTATACATGAAAACAAATTTTTTGTTAATAAATGTATGGTCAAAAGTGTTTCCTTTAGAAAATAGAGCATCTTAAAGATTCTTTAAGAAGCGCCTAAATGTAGGCAACTTAATTTACTACCTACTATTTGTTTCCGCAACGACGGAAATTAATACAGGATAAATAAAGCCCTCTTTCCCACTTTCAAATCAAATTTAAAATAAATGAATTAACAAAATGTTCCAAAACTAAGGAATAGAAAAACCAAAATTACAAAGCAAAAATCAACCATTTGAAAAATTTACAATAATTCAATTAACAAAATTATAGTAAATGGTCAAAATGTCGCTCCCTTCTTCGTTAGTTATTTTCGTTCTGTGTTTCGTATTTTTGTGTTATGGCGAATTACATAGATATATATTTTTACCGAACAGCATGACATGATGTTCATGTATGGAGCTGCTTGGGGTAATGCACGCGAAGCTGCTCGCCTGTACCAAGAACATTTTCCGAATAGGACTCATCCATCGCACAAGGTCCTTAGTGTAGTTTCACGTCGACTGCGGGAGGAAGGTACATTCATTGTCAACAGACACAACTGTGAAGCTACCAGAACAAGGCGAATGGCGGTGGATTTTGAGGAAGAAGTTTTGGAGAGAGTGGCTGATAATCCTTCTACTAGTTCAAGAGCCATAGCTCATGAAATTTGAGTGAACCATGTTTCAGTATGGGAGGTACTACTTGAGCAGCAGCTACATCCGTACCATCCACAGAAGGTACAAGCCACGGTTCAAGCAGATTTTCCCAAAAGTGTATAATTTTGCCAGGAATTTCTGCGGCGGTGTAATGACCATCCAGAATTCCAAGTAAACGTTCTGTTTAGTGACGAGGCATCTTTTACGAAAGAAGGACTATTCAACAGTAGAAACAGCCACATTTGGGACGATGTAAATCCCCATCCTGTGGTTTAAATAGGATACCAGCAAAGATTTTCAGTGAACATTTGGACCGGGATTGGTGGCGATAGACACATTGGACCATATCTGCTACCCCAAAGGTTAACAGGAGCAATTAATTTAAATTTCTTGCGCCATGTCCTGCCTGAATTAGTTGTTGTAAATTTTTCATATAGTTGATTTTTGCTTCGTATTTTTGGTTTTTTCTATTGCTTAGTTTTAAAACATTGTGTTAATTAATTCATTTTAAATTTAATTTGAATTTTAAAAGTGGGAAAGGGTATTCTGTATTAATTTTCGTCGTTATGGAAACAAATAGTAGGTAGTAAATTGAGTTGTCTACATTTAGGCGCTTCTTAAAGAATCTTTGAGAAGCTCTATCCCTGAAAGGAAACACTTTTGACCATACATTTATTAACAAAAAATGTTTGTTTTCATGTGTACTTTAATCCCTTAGAAGTTTGTACCTGCAATTCATTAACACCCTCTATAAACGGTTCGCTTATAGCTAACAGATAGCACGTGGGAGCTGGCACTTACCTGAAGAACCAGGAAGTACAAGAAAGCTTTGCGCTTGGAAAGTACCCCACCGTTTTTCAAGCGGAAGTTTATGCTATCCTGACGGTAGCAAAAAAGCCGGACTGGACGCTGAACGGGTGGTTTATATCTGTTCCGACAGCCAAGTAGCCTTCAAAGCTGACCTCTTGTCTAGGACGAGGTTTGCTGTCGTCCGGGAATGCGGAAACTCCGTTAGAAGAGCTTGCCGAAGAAAGTAAACGTGGTTTGGGCCGGAACCTTTTCTGGTGATTTCAAGGCAGAAGGTCTGAATAGGCCCACTCGAAACTCAAGGATCAGCGGCTTCAGACAGGAAGAATTATTTATAGCCGGGCCAGAACAATCTTAGTCAGTCTACTGGGGAGAAGCCCACAAACTCGAAATCCATTGATACTAGTCCTTACAGGGCACTGCAGACTTAGAAGACATCTAAATCATTTGAGTGGTGAGTAGGATCCGGCATGCCCGGTATGTGGAAGACATGAGGAAACTGCCTTTCACTCCCTAGGAGAATACGAAGCATCTGTATGACTGAGGCACCAAGTCTTGGGTGTAGGGACACTTCACAACACAGAGTTGTACTCCCTTGCTTGGATAGACATTCTAGTATCCATTAGGAGGTCAGGAAGGTTTGGTAAGGGATAAGAAGGGGATGGACAAGGGAGAAGTGGTGATTAGGGGGAAACCAGGTGTTAGAAAGAAAGGTCAATAAAGGTCTACTTGCTGGACATTCCAGCATCCCCGCCCCCGCCCTTATTTACAGCTACTAGTGTTGTTCTTGTGTACGCTCTTTTTTTTTTAGTAAACGTTGCTGTTTCCATGCTGTAGCTACTGCTATAGTCTGCTACTACGTCTAGTCTGTTACAATGTTTGTTTTAGTATATTTGATATTTAGACCTACGGTTGTGGATTCTGTTCAAAATTGTGATAACGTATAGTTTCCAATTTTATCGTGTCTTTGGCCATCACCACAACGTCATCAACATGTCTAAGGTGTGGTGTATATATTTTCCATCTATGTGTATTACTTCTTCTTGCCAGTCCGGGCTTTTAAAGGAGTTTTTAAAAGCAGGTTAAACGGTTTAGTCGAGATGCAGTCTCCTTGGGTAGCTATTCTTTCCACTTTGGTAAGTTGTTCATTTTTACTTCCGATGTAGCTTTGGTGTATATATCTTTTATGAGAGTGGTCTATCTGGAGTCTATTATATCGGTTGGTGTCCATTGCTTTTGTAAACGATCCCTAGTTGGGTAGCCTTTGCTGAAACGTGCTTCTTGTACTGTTTGGATCGTACTGAATTCCCTTTTCCGATCTATTAATTATTCTTAGTAGTATTTATTTTGTACATAGTTGATTGTAAACTGATTGGTCTATAGTTTAATATGTCTGTTGTCTTCTTTCTTGTGTGTTCTAGCATTCTGCTGGGATTTTTCCTTCTTGAATACACTTGTTAATGAAATCATTTAAGTTATTATCGACTGAAGGGTTAGCTCGATACACTAGTATTCAACCAACTGCAGTTGGTTAAACAAATTCTGGATTTCTAACAACTTTGTGGAACCCAAACATGTGATCCTTAATTGGGTTTATTGCAAACAAGCATGAATCAATTTTCAAACCTAGATTGAGTAACACTAAATTTTCTTAAAATGTGTCACACGGACAATTTTGGGGTTACGTGCTTCTTTGCAGGTTTTTGTTATTATTTATCTGAATTTTTTTTAATCTTTTCTAAAGTTTAATAATGTTTTATGAGATATTCTAATAAATTGGAACCTTGTAGGAAAAAGAAATTTACTCCTTTCTATATGTGATTCGTGTATGTACCTTTGTTTAGAATAAAATAATTACCTTTTTTCCAACATCCCTACCACAGTAAATAAACGTACACTATTATACATGGACAAAGAAATGTCTTCTCTATACCGGAAGCTTTTCACCCCCTCATTCTTAAAAATCCTACTACCTCTGCTGCAAACCATTTTTATACTTCTCGTGCCATCCCTTCCAACACTAAGCAATATAAGTATTCTTCCCTCAAAAAATATTTTCGTTTTTTTTTGCGATTGGCGGTTTAAGTCGAGCAGCGTTTTTAATATTCGCAATGAGCAACTCATCCGGTTATTAAATTTTATACAGGATGTTCAAGAATTTGCATTTCTAAATTTTGTTTGCCCGCCAGGCTTCCTGTTTGAACTGTAAATTCGAACGTTCGAATAAAGAAAACGGTGCATTTTCGATGGCAACATTTCTGCTGATTGCTAATTTTGTGGCCACTTGCTGCGACGGATGAGTTGCAGCTACGTGTCGCAGCTCATAACATAATCTCGATTACGATTTCTAGTTTTGTCAAGGTTGTTGACCACTTATAACTGACTGTAATAGAATAATCAGGTCGTTAACTAGCGAACAAAAATTATACGAAGTACCTGTTTGAAATTAAAATAATGCTGGAAGAAATAATTTGAATTCGGTATGGTGATTAAATTACTTTTTAATACATACGTTGCTACGTCAGCGCAGGTTATAAACTGTTTGAAATAATATGGGATTAAAAAACCTCCAGTTTATATGTAAATCTAATTGGTTGCTTGTAGGCTTTTTTGTGTTGTTTTGACTGCATAATTTTTCTTATTCAATGGTAATTATTGAAAATTAGGAATCCACGTGTGGCTTATGGAATTAATTGGCAATTGAGAAATACTATTTGTTATACGCTTGAGCTTCAGTTTTTGAATAAAACCAATATTTTAAATATTTTTCTAATAATTCTCCCTTTCGAAGTTCAATATTCTTATTGTCCCCTTGTTTAATGAGAGATTTTGAAAATTGTTCTTATTTTGAGCCTCTTCCTTCGAGTTGTTTTCAATTTTTCGGTTTCCCATTTATTCTTCTATATTCTCGCCTTCCTTGTTTTCTTCCTCCCATGTGTTCCTTCCGGTCTCCTTCTTTTCCTGTTTGGATCCTCCTTTTCTAAGTTGATATTCCTCCTTTCAGCCTTTCTACTCCACCATTACGTTCTTCGTTACATAATTTCAATCTCTTAACGCCCAGATATCTTCTACCCGTACTGCTTTCTTGTTGCTCGTCGCAGTACAGTAGTTCGATCACTGGGCTTCGCTGCAGAAGGTCACGAGTTCAAACCTCCGCGTACCCAGTGGCTTTAAATAATTGGGTACCTGCGTTCGAATGAGCAAGGTGTAATAATGCGGTTGTTTAATGCGTGATGCACATTACATCCGCACGTGTCATTAATTTGGCACGCGATGTTGTTGCCCGTGTTCCCCCCTTTTTCTGTCTTTTTGTTTCTTGTTTATCTCATTAAAGCATCCTCATCTTATTTCTATATTTTCTCTTCCCAGAAACGTTCTAATTTTCGCCAATTAGCATTTTTATTTTGTAATCTAAAAATTTAGACTGTGATGGATAGCTAAGGTGGTGCTACGATTACTTAACCATTGGGTTTAAGTGCTTAAATCTTGTCTGGTACGTCTGTCGTTCTGATTTAACTTTTAAGCTGTATGGCCCTGGCGGAGAAGAGTGCCGGTAAGTTAAGGCTGTTAAGACTCCAACTTTAGTTTACAGTTCATAGTGCTGATGATTTAAAAACGATTTTTGTGTACACGTTCTTATATGATTTATATTGAACAAATACAAGTAGAAGTTTAGCAATTTTAAAGATAAGACGCTTTCGAACGTATGATAAAACGAAAATGTCTGGCAAACGATATAATGCTCTTTTCTCGGAGTTATTATTACGGTTTGCATTAGCAAAATTGCATAACGATAAGTTATCGTGGCATCGCATTATTTCGATTGCATTGTGTAAGCGGTTTTTGTATCACGTGTCTCTACAAGTATGCTATAAAGTGATTTGGATTTTATTGTTATTAATCTGTTTGCCAGTGAAGTACTGCACGCACAAGTGAAATGCATAATATACAATTTAGCATTGTACTGATGATTGCAATCTTAATTGCGCGAAATTTAAAGACGCCATAGTATATTGTTTGTTCAGTGTGAAATGCTCATATTACTGTCTTCTTCTGACAAAATACATAACTGGTAATAAACAAACAAATTATTGGTGCAGTGATTTAAAAACTAATTTGCAGATATTTGAAACTTTTAGAAGCACCTTGTAAAAAATTGTATGCAAACTTATACAACTTTTTTAAATTGTGATCATACCGGATGACCACGAGTAACGGTAACAGCATGTAACTTTTTTGTTTTTAAACCTATTATTTTGAAATTTTAGTCGCAGATGTAACCTCTAAATGCCCAACTTTAAGCATTTTTTAACCTTAGTTTTTACTTCCGGTTTGTTCGGGACTGATATCAACTTTTTATTTTTAAATACAATTACGTTTTTTGTGGTAATCTTATTTGTCGGAAACTTTGAAATATATTGATATGTAGCACAATGACATTTCACTTTGAAATGGCCGAAATATTCAACAGTTTAGTAAAAAATTTAAATACCTATTAATGATATTCATAATTAATTTTCTTTAATCGGATTTGTAAATAAAAAAACAACTTTAAGGGTTCTTCTTTATTAATTTGTTTAAAAATTGCATGGTGACGAAGGTATTTTAAAAAAATTGAAAAGGACATCTCAATCTTTAAACCATAACTTGTTTTTTTAAATACCAAATAAAGTGACAATGTAAAAAGTGTAATAAAATTGAAGTGATTTAAAATAAGTTATGGTTATTTAAAAATTAAAAAGTTCTCTTTTTAATTCATTTAATTATCTTCTTGGCACAATGAAGTTTTTATACAAATTAACAAAATGGACATTTACAGTTAATTACTCTTTTGTTTTAAAACCAACTAAAAAATTAATTATGAATATCATTAATGGACATTTAATTTTTTTTCCTATACAATTGAATATTTCGGTCATTTCAAAGTTAAATATCATTGTGTGACATATTAATGTATTGTAAATTTTACGACGTATAAGATTGTCACAAAAAAAGGTAGTTGCATTTAAAAATAAAAAGTTGATATTAATTCCGGCCAAATCAGAAGGAAAACTGAAGGGTAAAAATGCTGAAAGTTACGCATTTAGAGGTTATATCTTATAAAGATTTAAAAGCAAAAATGTTACATGCTGTTACCCCATCTCGTGGTCACCCGGTATAATTCTTACAAGTATTTCCCGATTTTATAATACTTATTGCGACTTGTTTAGAATGTAGTACTTACTACAAAATTTGTGTGGTTTGGAAGCACTTGAACTAAACTTCGAATGTTATCTTTTTAAAAATCTTGTGGTAACCGGCAAGGCCACGAGTCTTAAAATAATAAAGACGTAAGAATCTACAGCAGAAATATCATTACAATACGTAGAATATTGGTTGATAATAATTTAATTTTATAAAGAAATGTTTACGAGATATTTTCTAAGAACTTCTAGAACAGTTTTTTTAATGCAGTATGTAGTTGTAAAGATGTAAAATATTATTTGTTCACCCTGTACAAGGAAGCTAGAATACCACACTAGTAGTTTGTTTGTGATCAAATATTGGTGTAATCTTGCGTAAAATTTTCAACATTTTTTCTCTAAGAATAAGTAGTAAAGGCGACGAGCTCTATTCACACCATCTTTAAAAAACCCTTTTATAATACAGGGCGTTTGTTCTCAGCCCGATAACAATAGATAGTGTTTGTTGATATTATCGATTTCGCGAAATCTTACGCAGGAACTCCCAAAATTCGTATCCCTACAAGCAGTTATAGATGATATTTGCTCACCCCGTACAGTGGAAACGTGAAATACAAACTAGGCAATTTCAGGAGTAAAAAGCACAATTAATGTAGTACAATCGCGAGTGTGTTTGTTTCTGTATATACCTACAGTAGCAGAAATAAACGGTAGTAAGCAGGAACAAAGTGATTGTAAAGCACTCAGGCAACAAGAGTAGGGAAAGTAAAACACTTCAACGGGAACAACGGATGAAAGCGAATAAGTTCCTGCAAACCCGCAGGAGTAGCAATTACCGCACGCACTCCGGAAGAGCTGTTTATATTTCATTCTCGGTCGTAGGAATCCTCCGCGTCCGTACCTACCCTCGTTTACCATTTGGTTTATCAATGTATTTTATCATACAATATTTAAAACGAGATAAAGTAGGAAATTTATATTCTCGAATTTATCTCTGGTTAAATATGAAACCGTAAGATTTATTTATTTGCTCGCTGCGCTCGTTCCCTCCCTTGAATTAACCTAAATTACGAGGAACGAGTGCATAGTGCACGAAAGAAAAAGTTTACTTACTCACGATGGAAATTCCCGTGACTTATTCAGTTTCATTTTCCCATTTACAAAACTGAAGCTAGTCTATCGAAACGCTTGGAAGCAATATTGATATGTTAATTGTAAAATGCGAGTACAATAATACGGTTCTACTATGCTCTCGTGCAATTCTCGTGTACAGTCGTAGTAAAATAAATATTTGCGTAATGAATAATTTATAAGGTTTTGTGGATTGCATGAGTCACTTAAATATAAATTTGTACGAGATACAGCATAGAGAAAAATACATATAAATGGCAGATTTCCAACAAGAGACCCGAGTTATCGTCAAATTAATTATTTGGGTGGAGTTTTCGATATTTCTGTATCGAATATGCTTTGATGATTCAAGTTTTAAAAGCTCCTCGCAATTGGCGCAGCAGTAACAATTTCGTTAATTAATATATTTAATTATTAGAATATCGCATTTTTCTACACAACAATTAATTTTTAAATGGACACTAGACTTACAAAGTTCCACCGATTTCTTACAGTTACGAATTAAAATAGCGAAATCCCACCTACAGATACAACGTTTAATGAGAGAAACTAACTGAACAGTTGGAAGACGAGCGAATAAAGCATTGTGTCATAAGATAGAAGTTAACAGAGGCAAATATAGTACATATGTACTTGGAAAAATATCGACATCAAACTTAGGTTATCCAAATAAATTCTTAAAAATCTCAAAATTTAGTTTTGTAGTACGACTTATTGTACTTGTAACATCTAATAAACCAGTTGTACGTCATTTGCTCTCCACAACTTACTTGCCGTCGTTTGCTCGCCACCGATTGCCGATTGGTGGCTGGGAAAGATGCTCACCAAGACAATTGTTCGCCACCACTTACCCGCCGTAGTTAGCTCGCCGCCGACTGCTCAATTGATTATTGCTCGCTGGGAAAACATCTCGTCGTCCGTTTATTCGCCACCACTTACTCTCCGTCGTTAGCTTGCCACCTATTGCTCAATTGATTATTTCTCGCAGGGAAAACATCTCGCATCCGTTTGTTTGCCCCCCGTTTGCTCATCACCACTTACTCGTCGTCATTTGCTCAATTGATTATTGCTCGCTGGGAAAACATATCGTCATCCGTTTGTTCGCCACCACTTACTCTCCGTCGTTAGCTCGCCACCTACTGCTCAATTGATTATTTCTCGCAGGGAAAACATCTCGCATCCGTGTGTTTGCCCCCCGTTTGCTCGTTACCACTTACTCGTCGTCGTTTGCTCAATTGATTATTGCTCGCTGGGAAAACATATCGTCATCCGTTTGTTCGCCACCACTTACTCTCCGTCGTTAGCTCGCCACCTACTGCTCAATTGATAATTCTCGCAGGGAAAACATCTCGCCATCCGTTTGTTCGCCACCCGTTTGCTCGTCACCACTTATTCGCCGTCGTTTGCTCGTCGCTGACTGCTCGATTGATTATTGCTGACTTGGAAAACATCTCGCCATCCGTTTGTTCGCTACCCGTTTGCTCGCCACCACATACTCGCCGTCGTTAACGCGCCACCGACTGCTCAAGTGATTATTGCTCGCTGGGAAAACATTTCGCCGGCCGTTTGCTCGCCACCCGTTTGCTCGTCACCGCTTGCTCACCGTCGTTTGCTCGTCACCGCTTGCTCACCGTCGTTTGCTCGTCATCTGTTTGCTAGATTGCTTGGTGGGAGAAAGATGCTCGCCATCCGTTTGCTGGACAGGCAGCTTGTTCGCAGTACTGTGTATAACTGCACCAACTCAGAAAAGCTAGTTTATATTTTGTTACATACCTTCGATTGCAAAATAATTTAACACATCTTTTGATTCATAATTGAAACCTTTATTTAATTTTAATTTAAGACATAGGTATAGAGACAATATTATTATTTTTTTAAATATATTTTGATATTTTAAGGAAATATTCGTTTATGAAAGTGGTCTGAGTGCAGCACAATTTATTAAAATTGAAGTATACTTAAAATGATATTTGTATATCAATAAAAAGCAATTTTAAAGATCTTTTGAGAAGTTATTAATTAAAAATATATACGATATAAAAATCTGATACACTTCTAGTTAATTTAATTAGAAACAAAAAAAAACCATATTACCCTTTAAGAAATGAAATTCAAGAACGGGCAACCCTACTTTGATTATCAACATTCCTTAGATGAATATAAGATTTTGAGAATTACCATCGGTATATATTAAATGCTTACAGATAATATATTATTTTAAGATTTTTTGTCGACTATCTCGACGACGAGCAATCGGTGATGAGGAAATAGTTGTCGAGCATAGAGATAACACGTATAGTTTTATTTCGTAACGCCTTCACGAGTATCCTTACTTTATATATTTTCGTGAAGCGTATAATAAAATTTAGGAAACAACGTTTTGTAGACTTTCCTGATTAAAGTTAACGTCAATCTTTTCTAAACTGAACAAAGTAAAATTGCAAATTATTATAAAAGTTATAGCAACTACTTTTACTTACAAATAACTGCATAGTTTTCTATGGAACCATTGCAGCCCGAATTGTTTAAACTTGGTATTTGTGTTCAATTTGAAAACACACCGTTGAATATTTACTTACACTTGAATGTCAAAGGAATCCAATGCGTTAATGTTCGTATTATGGTAAACTTCGACCATTATTGTTTGTACGACTAGCTCGGTTGGTATGCAACACCTTTGTTTAAATTATTGATCTCTTTAAATGTATTTGCTTAACATAATTAATCGTTAGTCAGTATGATTATTGTCATTTATTTATTGGAAGCCACCTCCGTATCGCCGTTGGTATTTATTATGGATGAAAACTGTACAACGTGTGTTTACGTTATGCCAACTAGAGGAAGAAAGAATGTAGATTCGTGTTTTACGACTTGCCTCTTCTTAATCCCCTACCATCGAATTGTCACCTGTGGGATTGTTATAGTAACATTTTTTAATAAGCAAACCTATGGTCTTGAATAGGTTTTCTGAAAGGGTCAACCAAAAATAGCGTGCAAAATGGACCAACTAGAGCAGTTATGAGTAACCTTTTTTGCCCTAGGCCAAATAGAAAAACAAATATTCGGAAAATTATTCTTCTTTTAGTAAGGCGTATTTATAAGAAAATGTTTATTTTTCGTTAATTAGGTTTATTTAAATTTTTTTACATACTAAAATAAATTATGATTTAAACTGTTTATTTTTTGCCCATCGAAACGGACACGCGGGCCGCATAAAGGACCCGAGAAGGCCGCCGGTTGCTCATCACTGGACTAAAGATTTTTGGGTTTCAGTTCAAAATTCCAATACGAAACATTTAAACAACAAATGTCAAAGGCAAAAGCAGATTAGCCTATTAACTTACTGCAAAAATTAAAGAGCATTTATTTGATAAAGCATAAATAAGGTTTAGTTAGGTACATAAAACGATACACTGTGCAGTATAATATTAAATATTTAATTTCTACGGTATTTTTATGTAAATATTTGTAAGGGTGGTTCAATATTATATCGACCTGAGTAATATAAATGTTCTACTGCATGATTAGGCATCAGGGGTAAAATGTATTTATATACTTTTTTTCTCTGTGTGTAAATCAGCAAAATATAACAGTTGTGGGTGGTAACTGAGAACCGCTAACATTAGCAGCAGTGTAAAAAACTAACTAATATAATGTGGTCTTTTAACATAAATACAGTTGACTGCTGGTTGTATATTCTATTCACTTGAAAAATACTACACTATTTTTACACGGATTATTTACACACGTTTTGGAAATAATATGTGTAGGTATATATTTTTACATGGATTTTTCGGGAACCAATCTACCGTATAAAAACAGGTTTGAATGTACTGTATTTTATAAACTCTTAGTTTTTCTTCTAATTTTACCTGTTCCCCTAATTTATGTTTTTCTTTATTTTCTAGGTAAGTCCACTCAACATGTCGAGATAAATATTCCAAGGCGTTGGGTGAGTTGTTAATGCCCCCAGGGAAAATCGTAAGTAATTCAAACGTTAGTCTTACATTTAAATCACCAATAGCGACGATAACTTTCATCTTGCTAATTAAATGCATCCAATCAAAAAATTCAATTCTGCCTAAATAAACAAAGGCGCAGTCCAGTGAAAACACGCAAAAACAGCAAAAATGTGCTACTGACGTAAATGTTTACCATAATAATTCTTCGCCGAAGGAATGGAAAAGGTGTGTATTTGAAGAAAAATACAGACTTAATAGAAATGCAAATTACCGTCAGTTATACACTCCTACATCTTACAGATATTAATAAATAATATCATGACGTATAATAATTTACAATGTCTGCTGGAACTAGTTGGCGTTGGAGCATTTTGCTGTACTTCTAAAAAAGCTTGATAGTGTGCCAATTAGTAGTACATATAATATCGCTGGTTTCTTATTTCACAACCCAATTGGAACAAGTTGATGATCTTGTTAAGATTTTCCTATTTCCTAGCCTAATCACTTCGCTTAAAATAAATTTCCACCATCCCCTTATTTATTTTCTATATTTCTATTGCGTCGAACCAACTTTTTTTATAGATTTATGTGTAATTAATTTTAAAAATGGAAATTTAGTCAGAATTAGCCCGTAACTGTATATTAATTTAATACTCCATCGAAAACTGTGAATTCCGTCCTTCGAATTTGCTTCGCAATTATTTTCTATTGAAAACAACATATTGCTTGTTCCTTTCTTGTAATTTTTTT
>JABXWE010034101.1:0-12416 GCA_014611495.1 Limonius californicus
AAAAATATATTTACTTACTTTTGGAACACTAAATAAGTTTTGCTTATTTCCGCATAATAAACATTGCTTTATTACAATATATTACTAATACAACAACTAAACTAAATATCTCAACTCGCTAATTAAATTAATTCAGAAAATTAAATGATACTTTTAGTTGAATATTAACCATTAGACCGCAATAATTTAAGGCGCGAAAATTAAATTTGGCGTTTTAAGGTACTCGAACGACGCTGCTGCCATCTAGCGGCCAACATTTCGTTACGCCCATATCAAACTCAAGTGACACCACCATACAAAGGGGGTGGAGTTTGGTTTCCATGCATCTTGGTCATAAGTAATAAGTGAATAAGTAATAAGTAATAAGTGATAAGTAATAAGTGATAAGTAATAAGTAGTAAGTAAGTAAGTGATTAAGTGACGCGCTCTTTTCCAAAATTCCTTTATATAGCCTCTCAACAAAACATAATCGTTACTATAGTAACCAGAAAAAACTTTGCATCTTAAAACAAATTAACATCAATTAAACTTGTCAACTATGAAATTCAACCAATGGGAGGCTAGCATGAAAATGGACCAAAATTACATAAAAATATTAAATCTGAAATAACTTCCTTATGCATCATGCTAGGATAAAACCAATCAGATTCGGAATCTGCTTGAAAAAAGCAAAATTTTGATATCCCACATGATGCATAAAAAATTAACCCTAACCTAACAAAACTTAAAAATTAACAATAAATAAACAAATTAACGATAAACAAACACACAAACACACAGAAATCAAACTACACACACTCAAATATCCTACAAAAAAAACATTTTTGCCTAGTACACACACACAAATACAAAGAATTTAGACAATTTAGAAATTTCCAAGGTCATAAAGCAAATAAATACAAATAAATAAATAAATACAATGTTGTTCCGCACAAATCAAAGACCAAAAGATGCCCTGTTTCATAATACAGCCAATTAACACACAACTTTTCCTTAAGGAATACTATAAAATACCAAATTTTGCGGAAGCATCATCATACATGTCAAAAATTTAGCTGAAGGCACAAATATTTAAATAAATACAGGATTGTTGCTAACGAAAACTACCACAACTAAATCAACCACAGTTACATAACACATAGTTAAACAACTAGTTCTAAACATCAAAAGTCCATATTTCAGGCAATTTCATTATTCGTCGATGACATTTCAATCATTTTAATAATAAACAAACAAATACAACTTTATTGCTACAGGAAATACGTCGTAATGTTGCCTCTAATGCCAATACACAATTATTCAACATAAAACAAGTATGAACAAACACCTACATGTGTTAAAAGTTACAAATTTATATCGGTCAGTCACATCGTTACAAAAAATCCTAAAGTTCTTTGAAATTACAGCTCAAATACAAGAAAAATCCATTGCAAGGCTACAACATAACATCTAGAAGGAAAAACAAATGAAAAATACCCGGAGGGTACAAGAAAAAAACCTGCAATTCCCCCCGATTACAATCCGAAGGCTCATCGGAAAGGAAAGCGAATAGCCTCGCTTCAAATCTGTGTGTGCGTGTGACTCATTAACATAAGGGGAACAAATGGCTTCAATACTTGATAATTAATAGGAATTTAGCTATTTTGAAGGGTGTAACATTGCAATATATATATATATATATATATATATTGAGATGGTTTTTGCGTAGCGTAATTAATTATTTTTTATAAATAAAGGATACATGCATATTAAATCACATCTTAAGGGTTGTTTCTTTTGTGGAAGGTTTCTTAGAATCACGTAAAAGCAGGGTTGTTTCTTGTTTGATTGGAATTACAGTTGAGGCATTTGCTATGGTGTCCATTGTGTCTTTGTGTACAACAAAGAGTGAATTTTATTAAAAATCTTCTAAATAAATGTAACCAATACAACACAAATATAATAAAAAGGTGACATGGCTTGCCTATAAATAGTATTCAGGTCCAGCTCTGGGATATTTGTTCATTCATGACCATAAATGGGATTAATTGAAGCTTTCCGGAAGGATTTTTTAATGGCAGTTTGCAGATCCGAAATGGATGAAATATAGAACTTCTAGACGCGCTGATAGCGATTCTGAAATCAGAATGTGTGTTACAAGTGGCGTCAGTGAAATATTAACAACTTTGTAATTAATTCATATGTCAAAAATTTGTATTTAAAAATTAATTCTAAAATCAAAGTTACCTGCTTGTAAATTCTGGATTGTATGCATTGTATCTATGGAGATTTTATCTGTTATTATGTTTTTTCATATAAAACAAAAAAAAGAGCGTCCTTTTGCCTTTGTGAAGAACGAACGCAAAATTGTGTGCTCCTGTAAAACAAATTGTTAAAGTAGAGTTAAAACGTTATTGTTCGTAATAATAAAAGTTATGTTGGTATATAACTAAAGTGTTTGTTTATCTATGAGAATAAAAAAATTTACCTGAGAAGATAAAAGGTTTTATAAAAAGATCCAGATAGCAGATTTCCCTGGGGCTTCTTCACTGCGTACCTGAGATTCGATCCCGAAAATGGACTAGGCAATAGAACTTCTAATTAAATCAAGCGAATCATCTATAAGGTAACGATTCCAGCGATTTAGAAATAAGAAAAATAAAGCACGTACCTGTGAACTTCATTTATTACTATTGCGTACAAATTAAATGTGTTTGGTTTACATAGAAAATTAATTTATCTAGTATTACCGACTGAATTACGTGAGAACAAGAATGTCAAAATTTAGTTTAACTAATGTATGTCATGCGCAGTTAGTAAATTTTTAGCCAATCTGAACCGACTCTGCCTGAGGTGATTTTTCATGCTGTACCGAGCTATCGACCGTGGTATACATAGATTTGGTATATTTTGAATACACTAATTTCGGCTATTTCATATTTAGCCTGGCGCCCAACTTGAAGTTGTTTATCTTAATATCTAAAGAAACATATGATATGTTATTTTTTTTTAAAACTGTTTAAACAAGTTAAAAATTATAATTTCATTTATTTATTTATTATTCCCTATCATTCATCTCAATATATATATATTATGATGTTTTATTGAGGGACTTACAGTGAGCACCAAACTGAAGCGATAAAAATATTACGTTTGAAAAAAGGGGGAATGTTGCTTTACTTGCACCCGTAATAAAGATGATCTCTCTTGCATATGAAAAACAAATATTACAATATTATTACATAAGTTGTTGAAACAACACAAAGTGCAGACTTCATACATAAACTTTAAAAGACCTCTTATCTCAGGGTTTATAATATAAATTTTGGTAACTGCTGTATAACCTTTAAATTCTTGCGCTGGTTAACTGAACAAGGCGCAGGATACAAGGTAGTAAACATGAACTTATAATATATGGATGCATCGAAGAAATGAATTAAAAGTTATCGAAGTATCTAAGTTTTTTCTATAAAACGTTAAACAACTTTAACAATTAATGACAAAGTTACCTGAAATAAATAGAAAGGTCTAATTTAATAAAGCACTTTCAGGTGAACTCACCGTTCTCATAGAAGCACTTTCTTATTTTCTTCTGGTGTTGGTAAAATTCATTACATGAAATTAGGATGGCACTCCTGTCATTGATCTTGAACTTCAAAACGAAAGTCCATCACTTGTTCCTCGTAGAAAAACTTTGGACTGAGTATCTTCATATTCGTAAAATCGTTTCATAAGATAATTAACCCAAATTTTATTTATTGCTTATTGCTTCAGATGTTCAAATATACCAATATACTCATAAATACCTTGCACCTTTATATTTTCTGTTCAAAATGTTAACCCCAAACTCACTTCACTATTCAAATTGTTGTTGATTCGATGCTACGTATTTGTTTTCATATACGTTGAATTAAATGTAATTACTATTCCAGTTGCAGTTCCAGAATATGATGCGGATACGAGGGTTGCATTTTATATTTCGGGATTAGAGAACAGAAGCAAATATTTATCATCGAAAATGGCTTTATTGTTTTTCAAAATATTTTCCATGAAGATCAATACACTTTTGCATGCGTGTGAACCAGTTTTCAAAGCACTCTTTCCACTACAATTGAAGTATCTCCAAAACTTGCATTTTGAACACATCAACCTCATCAGGTGTCGAAAAACGTTGACCTCGCAATTTATTTTTGATGTTTGGGAAATCATTGGGTGTCAAATCAGGACCATACGGCGGATGATTCATCAAATCGGCGTTTTGAGTGCTCAAAAAGTCACTTATTAGAGGCGACGTATGAGAGCTCGCATTGTCGTGGTGGAGAACGATCCGTCTTCGGCGATTGGTTTTCCTTATTTATCCGAAGATTTTTGGAACACAAATGGTTGTGTACTATTCAGAATTGACCGTTCTACGTTACTCCAATGGTACTATTGAGATATGTCCAGTTTTTCCAAAAAACTGGGCGACCATTTGCTTCGAAGTGCTTCGAGCACGAACTACTTTTGTTGGGTTTGGCTCGCCTTGGAACACCCATGCAGTCGACTGCTGATTACTTTCGGGCTCATACGCGTAGATCTACGATTCGTCACCTGTCACGATGTCATACACATGTTTCGAAGAACCGCGTTCGAATTCTTTGAGCATTTCTTGCGATCGATTGACATGAGCTTGTTTTTGAGCGATTGTCAAATTATGAGGGATTCAACGCGAACAAATCTTTTTTAGGGCCAAATGTTCATGCAATGAAGAGTTGAGAGTTGAGAGTTCAACACTAAAGTTTATATATGTTTTATTGACTACATAAAGGCCTTTGACAGAGTAAAATGGGAAAAACTCTGGCGAATACTAGAAGAAATGGGAACGCCACAACACCTAGTTAATATGATAACGGAATTTATACGGGAACAACTCAGCAAGAGTAAAGATAGAAAATACACTATCGAAATCAATGAAAGCAGAAATTGGAATACGACAGGGCTGTATATTGTCACCGATACTATTTAATATATATAGTGAATATGTAATGCCAGAAGTAATGGAGGAATGGACAGGTGGGATATCAATAGGTGGAAGAAAGATCAATAATCTAAGGTACGCTGACGATACAACAATAATTGCGGCAGACGAAGAGCAATTACAAACGGTTATGGATAAAGTGATAAGAATAAGTAAAGACTTTGGCCTTGAGCTTAACAGAAGCAAAACAAAGGTCATGATAATAGACAGACCTAACGAAAACTTACCTAGACCACCAACCATAGCTGGCTTTGAAGTAATAACGAACTTCATATTCCTAGGATCGATAATAACGGACATGGGAAATTGCGAAAACGAAATAAAAAGAATGACCATGGCAAGAGATGCAACCACGAAATGGACTAAAATATGGAAAGTCTCTGCGATATCAAAGCAAACCAAACTCAAGCTGGCTTCTACATTAGTATTTCCAATTGCAACGTACTGCGCGGAAACGTGGACAATCAAAAAGAATGACATGAAAAGAATTGATGGGTTTGAAATGTGGGTATACCGCAGAATTCTAAGGATCTCATGGACGCAACACCGTACAAATCAGTCCGTAATAGCAGAGCTCAACATTCAAACACGGCTATCCACCAGAATTAAAGAATCCTATCTGAAGTACTTTGGGCACATAGCGAGACGAATCAATGACATGGAAAAACTAATTGTGGAAGGCAAAGTCATTGGAAGACGACCAAGAGGAAGATCGCCCAACCATTGGATAGATCAGATGAAACCAATAACAGGTCTTGGGGTACATGAAGCCACTCAATTAGCCCAAGACAGAGCAGAGTGGAAAACAACCATAAAGAGGCAAAGGACTGAGGAGAGAGAGTTCATGCAATATTGAATGTATGCTGGTCCTACTAATGTCCAAGGATACGTCAATCTCACGATAAGTCACATGACGATGTTTCAGTATCAGTTCACGCACCGCATCAATGTTTTTCGGAACAACAACCGATTTCGGCTGACCTTCACGAAATTCGTCGTTGAGAGAACTACGCCCACGATTGAATTCGGTAAACCATCGATAAGCACGGGTCCTTGATGGTGCTTCAACGCCAAAAATCGAATTAAAGTCATCGATGCAGTGTTGTTGAGTTAATCCACGTCGAAAGTCGTAAAAGATAATCGTACGAAAATGTTCACGATTTAATTCCATTTTTTTGCGGATATAAATTCTTCAAGTTATTGTAAACAACACAAATAGCGCTCGTACGTCAAAACTTTCTGAGTACGCATACCTTCAAGATTTACGATAGAGACGTCAGTTGCCAGATGGCAGCACTAGGGTTGCCCAATCCCGGAAATATAAAAGTCAACCCTCGTATCTCCCAAATAATTAACAGGTATTAAACTTATGTCCAACTTGTAGATGACCTTGAAGCTTATTTACGTTTTAAACGTCAAACGCGGATACAAACAAAACAAGAGACCTCGATGGGGCAGTGCGAACAAGCGCTGTCAGTCGAGGCCACAGTGAAATGTTCTATATGCCTATATCCAAATATTACTCACAAAAAACATACGAAGGTCCATTTTCCTCCAAAATTACATGTTAGTTCACAGTTGTCGAACATAATACACAAATCTCATATCGTATTGTTTTCCAGGTGAAAAACACAGTCAAGTTTGATAAATACCGCTAATACGTTCCTACAATTATTACGACTACCAACAAGCAAAACGAAACAGAATTCAAACGCGAGACACCAAATCAACCCAAACAAAATCAACGGAGATGACAAACACTAATTGGACATGATCTTTACTTGCTTTTAACAATTAATTTTGTGGTTTAAAGCATTAAATAGCTTTAAGTTATCTAAATAAGTTAATTTTCTATTACATTAACTAAATCAAGGTTCATATAACACAGCCATATATATATATTAGTTATTGTAAGGTGAGCATGAAATTCCGAGCTTGTAGCAATTTGTGTTATGATACGCATCGTGTATCTTAACACGTCTCATATTTCATTGTCGGAAAGTCTTGTATTACTATGTTCTGCTGCATACTAATCAAAGCAACGTAACCGTGCACAAGTTCTCATTATCAGCTTTCCATCATTTTCTCGTCAACTAGTTTTGCAAACGTTTTGTGGAAAGCCGCATATTTTAGCGGCTAGCGCCAGCTGAACAAGTAAGTGTTAAAAACTTTCGGATCTTTCCCCTCAATACAAACTTTAAATGCTTTTTCATTACTTTTCCAAATACATCAAGAACTTATGCTGCAACTGACATGTAACTTTTCTGTTTACAAAACACACATCAAGGATCTGCTTAGCTAAAAGGAATCGATTATTGTGATAGATTTGCGCTCGAGGAAAGATTAGTTTCTGTTTCCTACTAATACAAACTATAATGTGGTGGTTTTAATAAAACTCAAAGAATATGTTGTTACTTTCTTTTGCATAGTACGGCCCAAAATAATTAAAATCATAATCTTTAACGAATGTACTATTATTATTAATTTTTTGATTATTTTACGTAGCTTTTGTAATGACATATACACCCATTAAACGCGAAGGAATTGTAAAATAGTTAAAGTTATATTTTGCAAGGTGCCGCAAGGCTTATGGTCCATGGCTTAAATTCTGTTATTGAAATCATTTAGAGTTGGAATTGTGTAATAAACAAATGTCAGAAAGTGCTCCCTACTAGAATTACAATACAATACTAGTCTTGCGTAAAATTAATTTAACAGCTAGCTTCACAATGTCAGATAATTTCGTTATGCTGCAGCATCCATAACTGTTTCTCTACTAAACTTTCCTTCTTGAATAATCAGGAAGGAGAGATAGGTAGAGAAACAAACGATTTGATGGAGAAGGGAAATAATCAAGGGAGCAGTCTAATTAAGGAGGCCTTAACAGAAATGAACAAAAAAATAAGACAAAAGTACAAGATGAGGTGGGATATAAAACAACAAAATAATCGAAAAAGTAATAGAAGACAACAATGGACCAAAGCTATTCGGCAAGAAACTAGACATTGACAATAAAGAATTATTCAGGTTAGTTAACGGAAATGGAGAAACAATTTAACAGGAGCTGAAGGAAATAGCACACAATAAGTCGCCCGGGTCGGATAGAATCATCATAGAGATGGTTATTTCAGATGGTGACAGACTGCGATATCTGGCAAAAATCATTAACTTTGCGTTGATGAAGGAAAGGTACCAACAGAATGGAAGCGTGCAGATATAACTTTAATATAGAAGAAGGGAGTCAAGAGCAAATTAAAGAACTACCGACCAATCTCGCTAACATCGCATATAGGCAAGTTATTCACCAGAATTGTTACTAATCGAATATCCACCAAGCTTGACGTGTTTCTACCACCTAAAAAAGCCCGCTTTAAAAAAATGATATAGCACAATAGATCATATCTACACAGTCTGACAAACTATGGAGAAATCTCATCAGTACAATCAATCACTGTATATTATGACATACGGAATTTTTGAAAAAGCGTTGGACACTGTTTAGCTATGAACTTTGACAAACGCACTGAAGACATGGAAAATTGATTACAGGTACATACAAATAATAGGAGATATGTATAAAGATACAAACATAGTAAGCGTGTTATTCTTCTTCTTCTTCTTCTTCTTCTTAATTTAGGATCAAATCCTGTTTTGTACCAGTGCCTCTGTTTATCCTTGGTTCTGCTGCGGTGCCGACGTCCAGCTCTCCTTCCATCCTTTAGGCGGTCGTCCTCGTGGTCTTTTTGTGTTTGGTTATCCTCTCATTGTTATGCTGGCCAGTCTGTCATGGTGCGTTCTGTTTACATGTTCCTTCCACTGACGTCGTCATGATCTTGAAAATTTCACGATGTCTTCGACTCCACAGACCTCTCGTATATTTTCGTTTCTGATTCTGTCTCGTAATGTATTACCTGATATAGCACGGAGGGTCTTCATCTCGGCTGTTCTCATAATCTGTTTTGTTTTACACGTTCCTGCCCTAGTTTCCGCGGCGTACGTTAATACGGGCCTAACACAAGGTTTGTAGATACGCACCTTGTTTTCAGTAGTCATATACTTGTTTCTCCAT
The DNA here is from genome assembly GCA_014611495.1 of Limonius californicus. Classification (NCBI taxonomy): domain Eukaryota; kingdom Metazoa; phylum Arthropoda; class Insecta; order Coleoptera; family Elateridae; genus Limonius; species Limonius californicus. The sequence continues at coordinate 9,066 of JABXWE010034101.1, forward strand.
ATTATGTCGCGCAAACGTCCCGATATTAATGAGGCTTTTGTTGCTTGTGTGCGCACTTCTTGCCTCAGATTTCGGTTGCTGGATGTATTTACCACAAGGTAATTGAAGTTCATAACTTGTGTGCTTGTTTTGTTATCAACCGCCAGCTTACATCGTATCGGATCTGTAGAGATTGTCATCGATTTAGTCTTTTCTATCGAAATCTTCATGTTAAGCTTTTCTGCTGTTGTTTTAAACTTGTATAACAGCCTCTGCAGGTCATCCTCGTTTTCCGCCAATATCGCTGCATCGTCAGCATAGCACATGATATTTATCTTCTTATTTCCCATTCGATAGCCTTCGGTCATTGTCTTAATCTTTTCAATAATTTTATCCATTATGATATTCAATAGTGTAGGGCTCAAGCTCTCCTTGTCTAATAGCTGTTTTAACTGGAACTTCTTCTGTTAGCTCATTGCTAGTTTTAAGTCGAGTCTTGTTGTTGATTTTGAACAATCTGATAATTTCTATTATGGTTCGATTAATATTCTTTTCTTTTAGAGTCCTTACAACATCATACAATTTTACCCTGTCAAATGCTTGCATCAGATCAATAAAACATAATAACGCTGGTTTGTCAAATTCTGTATCCTTCTCCACTATTTGTCGTAGTATAAATATTGCATCGATAGTTAACCTGTTTTGACGGAAGCCTTGTTGTTCTTCGCTTACTCCTATTTCACTAATTACCTTATCAGAGATGATCTTTGCATGCTATTCGAGGATACGAAACCCATCACAAATTCACCTGGAGTTGGGAAAGGTGGTCTTCCAAACTGTTCACCAAGTTAATAGAGAATATCTTAAAACGCTTCAATGGAAACAAATGAGCATGAACATAAAGGGAAAAAAGCTTTCAAATCTCCCATCTGCTGACGATATCATTTTACTTTAAAACAGCGTGGATCATCTAGAAAGTATGGTCAAACAACTATGCGTATAATGCAACACGTACGAAAATTTACAAACAGCAAACGTTCCTAGGAGAATACTACTGGATTGAGCAGCGCTTAACTAACTGAGAAATTTGCACAATACTTAAAGGGACATGGTTTTAACCAATATAACTTACCTGTATTAAAATACGACGCTGAACTATGGACTCTTACGAAAACTTATACACAAAAATTGAAAGTAATCAAAAGAAGATGCAAAGGTCTATGCTCGGAATAGCTTTATTGGATAGAAAGCCCAAGACATGAATAAGAAATAATACAAAGATGGAGGAGTATTGAAACTGAGAGAGAAATTAAGAAGAGAGAATGGAAGATGGAGTAGGAAAACAACGATGTTCCCGAAAACGGATAAGCTAAACACAGGACGACCAAGAGCAAGATGGAGGTATGGCATTGTAAGGGCTGTCGGACCACAGCGGGTAAAGAGAGCAGAAAATCGACTGGAATGGCAACGTCTAGGGGAGAAATATATCCAAAGATGGAATACCTACATAATACTGGAGAATGAACGATAATGATGGTGATGATCCGTAGATGGTTCGTCCCTATTACAAAATTTTTCTGCATAAACTATTGACTTCATATGCTCCAGGACTGCAATTGAGAAGTGTTAGGTCAGGTAACCTCGAATGCCCAGGAACTGGACCATCCATTCCGATCCAGTTGTGGTATTACGAATTATTTAAAAATGCAAATACCTGCCTACCAAAATGATGTGGTGTGCCGTCTTGCTGTAAACACATCTGAATTCTGTTCGAAAATATAAGAGTCTAATCAAAAGGGGCAGCACTTCATATGAAAAGCAGATAAATCTCGCTCGTCAAACGCTTTTTAACAAATCAATGTAATAGCTTCCATTAAAGGAAAGAGTTCTTTACATCCCAATTCTGCATAACGGCATATTTTCTGTTACGTGCTTCTCCTTAGCGTCAAGGCAGAAGTAAGGGGGAGCTACCATTTAACGTCAAACCTGAATGACAGAAATTTTAAAGAAAGATTTTGGTATTAAAATCGCACGTTACCAACCGGATTTGAAATTACAGTGCAAGATTTTTAGCCTGTAGTAATGCTGGGGAATATAATTTACGCAATATTTCCAATTACACTGCCTATATTATTTGAAAAAGGTACTGTTCTATACAACAATTAATAATTATTAGAAATATGTAATATATTTATAATAATAGTAATATTTTATCACTATTATCATAATGCTATACTAGATGTGGTAGTTTTCATTCAATTTAGTACGATGCCATTTAATCTTACATCAAGGGCATTTTTCGTTCAAAAGTAGAACGTCGTCTAGGACGAAGCAAGAACGTACCTAAGTACATCAATTTATACTTCTGCCTTCTTTTTATATACTATGTAGAGGATAAAAGTGGAAAACAATTTTCTAGAGACAAAAATGCGGTGATATCTGTGTCAATTTCCTGTTTGCCGTTGTTATTTTTCTACGGAATTTCTGATATTTGACAACTATTTATTTCAAGAAATAAATACCTTGCTGTTCCGAATAATCTGTTTCTTATTAGAATGAATTTAATAACTGATTTTATATTGTACGACTTATCTAATGTTTAAATATCCTAAACCAAATCAATAAGGCAGCCAGTTGAAGAGTATGCTAAAGTGCATACTCGGACAGAAAATTAAATATCGGTACCAATAAATAGACTCTTTTGGCCTCGCAATTGTTAGTTTATTTTTAAAATGTTCTGTCTTTGATAACAGTAAAGAAAGAGTAAAGTAATAAACAATATATTTCTTACATTTTACTGTATTTAATACTGTACTGTACAGGATGTCCCATTTTCGATGTCCTTACGGGATATCTCGCTTATTTTTAAAGATAGAGATTTGCGGTTTTCGCGAACGTTAGCTACTTTTTTGTGAAACTCACGATACCTCAAACAAAATCTTCATAGCACGCTTCGTTTTTGAGATACAGGGCAAAATTGAAAATATTGCAATTTGGGACCCCCCCCTGTATCTCAGCTATCTTTTAACTTATAGGAAAAGTAAAAACTGTCTCTTATACATTTTTTTACGTAGAATCCAGTGGTGTAGTCAGAATGAGCTGTAATTATTTAGATATAACCCAAAGTTATGTTTTTTTAAATAGAACACTCTGTATATTTTTTAATATTTAAAACATAAATGTTTTGCGCTTTTCAAAAATACATAACACTTATACGATATGTTGAGTATTAGCCCTGTATTTAGATAATTTTCAGTTTTTTATAGCAAGTCAAGACAAATATTACTTTTAAAATATATCTTTTGGCGCAATAATCAAATACCACTCTCATTTATATAGGGTAGAATAAAAAGTATTCATTTAAAATTATCA
>JABXWE010034102.1:0-26364 GCA_014611495.1 Limonius californicus
ACATCTATGTTCACGATATCCCTCGATTAGACAACACAACAATTGCTATGTACGTCGATGAGACGGCATTACCCACCCAGAACAACGATCTATTAGAAGCCTCAAACGAATTACAAAACAGCGTAAATACAATCTCGAACTGGATGGACAAATGGCACATATCTCTTAACCCAACAAAATGTGAAACTAAATTGTTTACTTTTCGCCGCCTTGCAGACCCATCTAACATTGTTATAAACGGTAAAGAAGGAGCACACGGGATAGTGCAATTATACACCTAGGCGTTTACCTAGATCGACAATTAACTTGGGGATTCCATATAAATCGTAAATTAAACGCAAGCTATGCTAGACTTGCTTTGCTTTACCCATTAATAAATAGGAAAAGCTCACTGCAAAGAGAATACACTATGCTTATCTATAAAGCAATCATTCGACCAGTAGCAATGTATGCATGCAGCATATGGGGCTCAGCTTCATCGACACACCTCAGGAAGATCCATATCTTGCAAAATAAAATATTACGAATAGCCACGAACTCACCATGGTACGTAAGAAATCAGCAACTACACACCAAAGTAAACATTCAAACCATCGAACAGTTCATCAGAAAAACGGCAAGAACATTTTTCAAAAATATAAACAACTGTGCAGAAGCAACTCACTACAACCTAAACTGACCCAAGATCTTCTTTCAACTGATGGCAGTGATAGTGAATGAAAAATAGTGGTGTAACTCAATATTATAGCAATAACAATAGTGAACGGGTAAGCCACTATGGTAATCCCGGTATGGCTATAGTGTTAAATGTAAACTAAGCTAACTGGTTAAAATAAATTTAAAAAAATCCGAAATTATAAACAAATATACAGTAGAGTCTCGCTAATACGGATTTAATGGGACTGGACCCCGTCCGGATTAAACGAAATCAGCTTTAAAATGTCTTTAAAACAGGTTTAGATGGGTAAATCTATTAAAATCGATGTTTTTATCATAAAAATGACTTCTTCAGTCTCCATTCTACAACGCAAGCCTACTTTTCAACCTACGAATGATTTAGGATAAAAAACAAAATGTTTTATTGATTGAAATTCAAAGTTTATTGATTGTACGGTACTAAAGAAAACTACATTACGTAAATAGCTATAAATAGCCAACTGAGGACATCTTTGTCTACTGACGCGTTTCACACCGTCAATGTGGGCGAATTGTATACAGTATAGTAGCCCTAGTTAGTTTACAAGTTATGAAAATGGAACATAAATACCGTTTAAAGTACCTACAGTAGTTTTTAAATTTTACTATTTATTTTTTTTTATGTCCGTCCGGATTAACCGGATGTCCGGACTAGTGGGGCCCGGATTAGATTAGATTGGTATTGTATGTACAGTCGAACTACCATACAGTGAACTCCCATTTAGGGATTTTTCTATATAATAATTTTCTTGCGACGATCTTGAACTTCAGACACATTTATATGTAAAAATACCTGTATATTGTGATGTAAAGCCTCCACATTGTGATGTTTGCCTTTCAAACTTTTACAATAATACTTAGGTATCCAGGTAAAATTTTCAACCGATTATGGAATACTATCTCTTATTTTGGTTTACCAAGAATTTTTGATCTTCTTAGTCAAGCATAAATTTAAGTTTTGTAAGCGAATTAAAAATCGTTCACACAAACTTTTAGTAGCGAATGTTAAGCTGTTGACTTAAAGTTAAGTTGCAAGTGTTAGGGTCGTTGCAGGTAGGCGATTAAGAACGTATTTAGGAAAATTGGTGAATGGACAAATAAATATGTTATACAACCCGAAACGCTTAAAATAATACTTTACTTTTAAATTACATAATATACACATGTGACACGCTTTTCTAATATTATTAAACGCAAATGTACATATTATTTGATTTGTTTAATTTACTCAGAGTAGATGTCACTAAATTGTGAGGTATCAGAAGATGTATCAGCTCCTAAACTGATTGTTAAGGGTTTGATTTCATATTTTGGAGCATACTTTCAACCTTAACGATGTGTTCCACGCAATTTTTCCAACGTTCATTAATTTTACAAGCTGCATCTCTGATAACAGCCAGGACATGGTCGCCTAACCTAACAGAAGTATTTCTTTTTCTGACGTTTGTTCCACATCATTTCGATCGGATTAAATTCGCAAAAGTAGGGGAGTAAAATCAAAACATTATGGCCGTTTTTACATCTTGGTGGTAATCTGCTGTTGGTAAATTACTTCTTGCTAATCGCCGAGTGCTAGAATATAGCCACAGGATTGTTGTTTCTTCTGTATCCCTTTCCCCATTTTTATCTATCAAAAGTAGTCAAGGTAGGCGCCGATAAACCTTTCATCTTCGGATAAGCAAAAACGAATGGAATGTACAATACAAAAGTTTTGTTCTACTGACAAGCAATCACTACAATGCTAGGTACAACACTTCAACCGCTGCAATATGGATTAATTGCTGATATTCGGAAACCAAACAAGAATCCATGGAAAGGAAACAAAGAATTTCTAACAGTGGAAAAATTACATTTGCAATGACCTGCAGACGAAACAATGGCGTCAGTTTTTTTTTGTCAAAGTATTTTAAAATTTATTAGTCCTAATCACTAGCGAATAGTAAGATCTTTTGATATGGGAAATACAAGAATGATTAAAGAAAAAATTGTGGTAAATTAGCTGCCTCAGTTTAACAGCTTCAGACAACACCTTTTCGTATCAGTTCAAAGTCTTGACTACCACTTACTGTGCTGAGAAAGCGACTTTCTTCGTGATTAAACCACCCACCCTGCAGCCCTCGCACATCCCTTAACGATTTTATCTACTTGAAAAGCTAAAGCTATAATTAAGGAGTAGACGATCTTTGGACAACTCTGAAGTGGAGTTCATTTTGAATCCCAAGAAAATGAGTTTTTTAAAAGGCCAACAATTGTTGAATTTCATTACGTAAGTGTGTAAGTGTTGACAGAGATTACAATATAAAATAAGAAGCAATTCGTTACACTGTTGTTTCTCTAACACACTTAGACGCGAAAAAGATACAGAATAGGGGAGCCCCCTCGTACAAACTTACGTAAACAAAAATAAAATAGTATTACAATCATTAATATTAGTGTTTTCACTAGGATTTGGTAAGTTTGGACGTGTTCCAACTGGATGGACTTCAGTCAGGATTTTGTATATTAAGAGCAAATAATATTAAAAATATCATTTTTCTATTTCCTTGTCTTCACTACAGTTTATCCATTTTGTTTTAGTAATGTGAATATGGAGAACACATTATTTACCATTTCAGAAAAATTATGTCTAATACTAGGAAACATTTATTACTCATGTAAAATAAACAGCGCTTAACATATAATTTTTAATAAATCTAAAAATGTTGTAATCATATTTATTATTCTTGATATAGAAGCAAATGACTTAGACATTTGAAACAACTTTATTTCTCAACTTTGTCCTGCACTGCAAACCACTCATTCACAGCAGCCATCACCCCTTTATCGCTCGAAAATGGTTACCTGAAGATGTTCTTTTAATTTGGGTAACAGGTGAAACTTAGAGTGGGCCAGCTCTGGAGATTATAGGAGTTGTTCTAAAATTCCAGCATTATGAATAGCAGCCATAGAAACACAGCTCTTGTGAGCGGGAGCGTTATCTTGGTGGAACAAAACGCGGCGTTTTAATTTTCCTAGCCTTTTTTGCTTTATAAGCTTACAAACTTTTGGTATGAATTTTGCGTAATAGTCTCCCGTTATTGTACGACCACATGGTAAATAATGCCGGCATTCTACACTCTGCCGTTTTGACTCCGAATCAAAGTGATGAACCCAGGGTTCATCTACAGTTATAAATCTTTCCAAAAATCCATCCAATTCCGTGTCCATTAATAGCTCGAAGCAGTGAGAAATTTGTCCCGCTTCAGGTGACAACCTTCTCGGAATCCATGGTGCGCAGACTTTTTCAGACCCAATTCCTCGTGCAAAATTTTCTCAACGCTTCCAACGGAAAAGCCACATGTCTCAACAATATATTTGACCGTATTTCTCCCATCACTCAGTATCATATCATAGACCAAATCAATATTTTCTTGAGTAATAACTATTTTTGGTGATCCAGCACCTGGTGCATGTTGACACAACTTTCTTCCTAATTTGAATTCCCCCAATTATTTAATATAATTACTTGATATGACGGGCTAGAATCCTCCAACACTCCGCACATGTCATTATAAATTTCCTGTGAAAGGTTTATCACCCGCCTTACAAAAGTATTTCACTACAGTCCTTGTCTCGAATGCTTCCATTTCGACAAAATCACCAACACCACAGTAATATTAAATGTATAACTTTTATAAAAAGACCTACAACTTCGCATATATTAATGCCAATAACTGACGTTTCTAGTAAAAATATTCAATTGTAGGTCAATGTCTTCTATGTTAGGGACAATAATTGATGAACCATCCTCGTACATAGAACAATTTGTAAAGGAACATAACATTCACCTGCTTCATATTCTCCATATTAAACACAAGTTAATTGACAATTCTATTTTCTATGTTCTATATTAGGGACAATAATTAATGAACCATCCTCGTATACGCAGATAGAAAATAAAAACCAAAAAATGGTATAATTGTAAAAAATAGTATACTAATGAATACGTTTAAGCCTATTCATTAAAATGCATGAGGAACGAGTGTATATAATATAATAAAATGGTTTTGTGCTCACGGATATGGTATTTTAAAATTTCTATTGAAAACATCAACTTATTATATTAATCAGCGTGCATAATAAACGTTTATATTTTAAAATATTAAATCCTCTCTACTACCCGGGTTCCGCTGCAAAAGTTTGCATGCATGTTTAGATAACTGGTTTGGCGTATATTTTGTCATTATTGAATTCATCCGAATTGTTTACAAACGATCCACTCCGTACAAATCCATTGCTATTTCTCAGTAGTCACCTACGTAAACTCAATCATCAGAAGTAATTTTTCTGATGATGTCAAATAGAAATATTACATTTTGAAATGATTGAAAACGTAAGTATAATACGCACAAGAGTTTGTTTAGATTACAATACCGAACTTCTTTCTTTCTAGGTACACTAATATTAGGCTATGGTGCTCGTTCCCCTACCGCATTATTTAGCAAAGTAACCTTGTTACCATCAATAACATTCAAATACGATTGTAGAGGTTTCTTGCATTATGAAAAAAAATTAACTAAAAATGCTTCTATCAAATGTGTGAAACTGAAAGTTTAAAATATTACCTTTCTAATTTGCAAAGTTAAGTGTGAGCTCAACTCTTAACTTACTCTCGGTTTCTGCTGCAAGGTCTAATTGTAATACAAGATAATGCAAGTTGCATCACCATTCCGCCTAATATTGCAATTGCCATGAATAATGATGGATTGGAGGTCTTAACAACCATAAACAAGTATGGATTCTTGCATATTAATAAACTTATTCTTGGAACCTGCCCAAAGAATAGAAGGATAGGAAGGAATTATTATGTGAGAACTTAACAAAAATTGCTTATTAACACTATAAAACAATCTTTAAATGATTCCCGTTTATCATTTATCAAACGTTGTGTAATTAAAAAATATATTCTTGTAATTAACATAAAATTACAGTATAATCATTAACGAAAAATAAATTATCCGTATGCAAAATAGATATGTTATGTATAATAGAAACTTTAATAGCAATATGGTATACATTTTTTGAGGTGTGGCTTTATTTGAGTTCAAAATATAGTGACAATATTTTAATTGCGGTTTTGACAGCTCATTTTAATCCTAAACCTACCAGTGACCTTGTCATACAGTTTACTATTTATTTATACGATTTCACTGGCGGGTTATCCTTTTGTGTTAGTCTTTATCATATCCAAGTAAAATGTTTTGTGTCATAGATTTCTATCATTATTCATGAACAGTTGTTAAAATTTACTACTTGTAGTTTTGTTGTGCTACTACAGATTATTATTGACAAAACATGGGCCAAGACTTTTTTCGCTACACCTATGTACTGGTCTAGTGACATCCAAAATATATATGAGGATCTTTTGCAATGTTTCCGAAGTGAAGTATAAAACCGGTTTATATTACTGTTAAAACATTTTTATTTTTCAATATAATGTTCCTTAACAGAAATTCAGTTGGACCAGTGATCTTCAAAGACCATTACACCCCCACGACACTGCGGACTTCAACGGTTCCAAAATGTTCTTTAACTGCCTTTTTATATAACCCATTTGGACGTACGGTCTGGAGTTATTTAAAAATAATACAAAGATTCAAATCAAAAATTTAAAACAAATCACAGATGTACCATGGAACCTAACCAACTTTACCGTTCATACTGACCTGAAAATTCCACATGTACGAGAAGAAATTCTGAAACGTACAACTAAACATCACTGTCACTTGGAAGCTCACTCAAACCCATTTATTGAAATACTACTCAAAGCACCAGCCTTTAAAAGCTTTAAGAAGAAATGGACTCGACCATTGAAGTTCACAGGGTAACTCCACTTGGCCTATCCCTTCACGTCAGTAATCAGCTTATAGAACTTATATGTACTAAATACGTATAATTACATTGTTTTGATTGTAATATATATGTTAAAAAAATTTATTTAACGCTTTAGTTTGATGAAGATCACCTCCCCAAAGATGTTTTAGCTGTAGGAATAGGTGGAAGTCGGGCGTTGCAAAATAAGGTGACTGTGAAAAAAACATTTTTCTTAGCAACCCCTGATCTTTTTCGAGAATTTATTCGTTTAATTGAATCAAAGGGGTAGCGTAGCACGGTTCCTGTATTCCTAACCCCTTTTGGAAGAAACCTATCAGCTCAAAAGTCGATGCTATTACCTTTTCAAGAGACTTTACCTTTCCTTGCTGAACAGCAATATTTTGATTATTGTTTTGTTTTAGCTTTATAGTGATAGACCAAAGTTTCTTGTTAAAGCGTCCCAATGGGCAACGCCTATTTTGCTGGCATCTTCTTCAATTCAATTAAAATATGAAATGCACGCTCCTATGAACCATGTAAAGCGTGGTAATTTCAGAAACATTTAATCGAGAATCGTCCAAGAGCATACTAAGAATTCTTCAATGATTTCTGCTTCAGAACCGCAGTATTTGCACATCCACTGACAGAGTCGTGTTCCAAAATTTAACGATCTGGTTTAAATTCAGCAGTTCATTTAAACATCGTTGAAAGCAAAGGAGGAAACTAGCCTAAGTATTTTTCATATACATATGCATCTTCGTTACGACAGTCAAATATTCATATAATTGGTTACGCTGAGGACGTTGTGCTGATAGCCGATAATGAAGATGGCCTTCAACGCCTGTTGCATTAATTTGTCGTAAGCACAAAAGAGTGGAATATGCTGGTATCAAGAGGTAAAACTAATCTATGATCATAGTTAGAGATCTCGTATGATAAATATATATATAAACGGTATTATTACGGTTGAAGCCGTCTTCCCGTGCTAATTCGCCAGCTTTTTCGGTCTAGCGCATCTTCCCCGCTTAGCCCTCTCGTTTCCATGGCTGTTCTAACACCCTCGTTCCATGATCGTCTTGGCCATCCTCTCTTCCTTCTACCTGGTGGAACCCATCTCTAGATTATTTTAGGCCACCTTGATTCGTCCATACGCATACGCCCGAACCATTTCAGTCCTTTTCGTTCCATTCTATCCACAATAATATCTTCCGCTTTCATCTTCCTTCTGACTTCTTCGTTTGTAATGTGTTCCAGTCTTGATATTCCAGCACTTCTCCTTAAGTAGTCCATCTCTACAGGGTTCACTTTCCTTTTGTATTCGGCATTCAATGTCCATATCTCGCCGCCATACCATAGAATTAATAATTCCATTAGTGACTTTTCGATATGCTTTTTTGTTTCGGCTGATATATGCTTATCCTACCATACCGAGTTCAGTGATCCTACTATTTTCTTGATTTGTTCTATCCTGTTCTTAATTTCTATTGTATCATATCCATTTCGTGTTATTATAGTGTCAAGATACTTAAACTCGTTGACTTGATTTATGTTAATGTCGTCTTGAAGGAGGAGTGTGAATGTGCCTTCAGAACTTACCACCATAGATTCTGTTTTACCGAAATTGATTTTTAGTCCCCACTCTTCATATGCCGCAAGTAATCTTTGCAACATGAACTCAAGGTCGTATGAGTCTTCGACAATAATTACTTAATCATCTGCAAAGTTTAAGTAGAATAAGTAGCGATCATTGATTGGAACTCCCATTCCATTTACTCGTTTTATCCAGTCTTCCAAAGTTGCTTCTAAATAGATGTTAAATAACAAGAGTGATCTCGTCAGATGCAAGCTAAAAATAGAAGGCACTATTATTAAACAAGTAATTAGCTTTAATTATATGGGGGTAGACATATCCAGCGATAAAGACCTCACCAGAGAAGTGCAGAAGTAAGCATTTAGGGGAGCGAGACTATCGAGATACCTTCGCTAGGTTTCTAGAAAAATAAAGCATGAGTACAGAAAATAAAGTAAAAAATATCCAAAAGTGTTGTTAGACCTGTCATTACATACGCAGCTATAACAAGAGCAGAAATCAGCAAGACAAAACAACTATTGAGGAGTACCTAAATGAGAACACTTAAACCATAACAGGACTTTCACTAAGAGACAGAGTGCCAAATGAAGAGATACGCACGCATTATAATATATGAGATACAGCCAAATTTGTAAAAATAAGACGTAAAGAATGAAAGGGTTACGTTGAAAGAAAGACGTACAAAGATGGCAAAAAACTAAAAGCAAAGCAGGCAACCCGGAAGATCTCGTAAATGCTGGGTAGATAGCGGGAAATCATCCTCAGCAGAAGTGACACCAGGAGAAAAATAATGTCAAGGGAAAAACAGGCAAAACCTATATACAGTGGAAGAAATAAAATCTCCGTTACCACCAAACATTTGTTCATAAAATATTTAACTACCGAACGTTATTTAATTTTTAAATAAACACACAAATACTGTCATTTAAAATCATGTAGTTAGTAGGTATACAACAAGTACTGGACAGAATGCCTTGATATTTTAAGTCTGCCTATATGACAGATGAAACGCGGTTCTTTGTACTGATGATAAACTAATGCCATCTCTATTTCATGCCGAGAACTTTGCAAATCGCCCATGTATTTAGAATCGCAAATTTACCCCCAATATGTTACTAAATTTCTGAGCTTGAACCCAAACCTTCCACCGCAGTGCGTTATCCGTAATTTATCCGCGTTAGCTTGATTAATGAAAATTGAGCGATCATATTCCTTTAATTATTTTAATCTCATAACCAATAAGAATCAATTCTACATCAGTTGTTACTTCAATTAAAGTTACGAGATTACAAAGAACCAATTTCTGAAGAAATATTTCAAAGTTACTCTACAACAAAATCCTTTTTCGCGGCGCTATCACCATATATTTCACGTAGGGATGGATATCAGGAACGAGTAATGGTCGAGACAGAAACTTGGAAATCGTTCGAAAAGATCAAGAGTACTAATAAGAGCCGACTTTTCGAGGAGGAAAACGAAAGGTGACACGTATAAACGAGTAAGACGATGCACGATGACAAACATTCCATTTTACGTCGGTTCCTCTTTCCATTTCAATGTTTTGCGACCGCGATAACGCATACGGAATCTTAATAGACGATGAAAATGAAGGTTTGCACGTCTGCTTGCACCAATGAGTCTTCCATTTCCCAACAGTAATACTATATTAATTTTTAAATTATTAAGCAATTAGTTTAGATATTTGTTAATAACACACGAACGGTTACTGGTCGCCTTTAATATAAAAATAACCTTGCCTTTTACTTAAGAAAGTTATGAAGGTAACGGAATTACAAAAAGAACTATCCTTGGGTAGAATATTTTCAAGACATGTTAGCGAGTTGCAATTTATTAGTACTGCACCGAAATATGTAGGAACTAAGTCACAAACTAATATATCTCGAGATTACGCAACTGCAGTTTTTATAAATTTAGTATGCAGGATCACAGTTTACCAACACTTTTAAAAGCGCTTTTTCCGAAAGATAGAAACTTCTGTATAACATTACCACAATTGATTTTGGCTTGTACGAATTTATCCTACTTAATAATATGTGAGTAATAAAATAGGAGCTGGAAGTAAATAAGACTTGCTTCGAGTCCTTTACGTTCTCCAGGCTCAAACCTTTTTCTTTCCAATACCATAGATACAATGAAATAAAACTTTGTGGAAGAAAGGTTAATTTAAAGTTTTAACGAACGTATCCGTCAAAATCCGAAGAAACCCTAAAAAGAGATTTTTTCAAAGACTTTCTCAAAAATTCAAAATCTTTTAACCAAAAGAGTAAGTTAGGAATGTTTTTTTGGTAGTAATTTTTCGCACAGTTGATTTGAAATTTTGAAACTACAGTGTTATAAGCGTCCCTACTCTAAATCAGTTGACTTTTGGCGAATTCTCAAACATCAATATTAATCAATATTAATGGTAGATACTAGGATTTTTTGGTCATCCAACTTTGTCAACAACTATAATTAAATCAGTTCACTTAAACTTGAAGTTTACTAACCTTAAGCATTCGAATTATTATAGTCCTGTCTGCATTTTTAAGGGCTGAGTCGGGTTAAACCCATATGGGCCAGTAGAAGTTCAAAATTGCAATTACAACTCTTACGTACCGACCTGGTTTGCCTCTCTAACTCAAACTTGTATTTCGTAACTGAATAATTGCTACTCATTATAAACTTTATCAAGTCAACGTCGATTGAAGTTAATAGAAAACTTGACAGCGTTCATTCTTTGGTAGGTCGAGGAGCATATCTGGTAGACGGACCCAGCCCATGCAGACCTGTACGCACTAGTGTGTACTAAAATTTTGGAAAATCACAATATTCAAAAATAGTTCATCAATTACTATCCCTAACATAGAAGGCATTAACCTACAAATAAATAATTATTTTCCTAGAAACGTCAGTTATTGACGTTAAGAAATGCTAAGTTGCAGCTGCCTATCTTCTTGTTTATAAAAGTTATACATTTAATATTACTGTGATCCTGGTGATTTTGTTGTCATCATCATCATCATCATCATCTGACATGGAGCCGACTCGAGGGTCAATCCTGGATACGCCAGGCCCACCCCATGCCAGTAGGTGGGTAGGAATTTACGGGATAGGGTGGGATCGGGTGGGGCATTGCACAACGTTAGCATGTCTGCAATGCATACCGCAAGACACCGCTGCTGCAACACCAGGTAGTTAGTAAGCTACGCATCAATGGGTGTTGAGTACGTAGCCTAGACCGTTATGCCATTATGCGTTTGAGCCTAACTTTGGTTTCAAAGTTTCACATCGTTCTTATGTCATATCATTCTATTGTTCTAAGGTTACTATTTGGACATCTCTTAGTTTCCTAATAACTAATAACCTACTCCTCCGATCTGCATGTCCTCTACCCGCTTGGCTTACTCCGGCTGTAGAGGATGGTCGGCCGGTCCTCCTAGAATATGCGCCCAGCGTCCCCCTCGTGAGGCAGCCGCCCAACACATCGAATACATATCCGATCCCCACCACATAAACATCCAATACAAATCGTAGCAGCACGTTTGCATGCATGACCAATGAAAACATTGCTAAGTAAGTATCAATTTCTATGAAATTAGTCTGGGTTAAGAGAGATTAACGTATCAAAGCGCGTCCCTCCCTTTTCCGAGTTTTCTATTAGACTACCAGTGCTATCAATGGCTACTCCGGCCTGCGACACTTAGCTTTTAACTTCGTCCCCCTCAGTGTTGTGGTCCGTTTCGATCGCTGTTCTTTCCCCTTGTTGATGTAGCACCTTGTAGAGTGGCAGTGGTTCTCCTTTCTTCCGTCCCCAGGTGGGTACCCTTGCACTTTCACTCCACTGTTTGCCCCCCCAAAATTGTTTTGTGTTCAGTCTCACCAATCCCCCTCGCCCGGAGCGTTTTGCGAGCACTCCCGTTCCCACGCTGGCCTTATTAAAGCAAAACTAAGAAGAAACCCAATGAATAATACGCACGTCCGCACCCCATCGCGCCGCCCATGCAAGCCCGTTACAAAGCTACTTGGACAGTACCGTAATTTTTTGTTATTAAAAATCCAAGTTGAGTTGGCCGACTTAAATACCTAGGAACTTCGAATTTATTTCCCAACTCGCCCTGGCCGTTCCCTGATATTAATAGCTTTGTCAATTATGTGAATAGTGGATAAAGCAATGTATGACAACTTTACTAAACTGAATAATGAAATAATTAAGACCAGCCAAACAAATTAACACTTTGTTTTAAAAGAAAATAAAAGAATCCAAAATTTCCCTTCGGCCGACTACCTGCCTTGCGATGATTTATGACCTAAAGCTATTTTTAGACGGGGTCCCGATCCTTGTCCGGCCTGCCTGCACTTGTGTGACTTGAAAAACACGACTGAACAACGAATATATGTATGTACAAGATCCACTGAATAAACCTAATTGCAGTTATTCGAACTATTCAAATTGAATCTAGTTAGCCTTTTTTATAGCGCAAAGCTCTTTCGAGTGCCTGCCCGCGATTATTCCAAATTAAACGCTAATTCCTTAAACGAAAGCGGAGCCCCACTAAAACGCGTGCACCCTGGACGGAATCCCGGACCGAACTCTACTGTGATCTTGGTGATTTTGTTGTAATGGAAAAATTCGAAATAGAGGCTGTGATAAAATACCTTTTTAGGGGTTTCTCACCGAAGGAAATTTATAATGACAGGTCCGGAGTATTGGGTGATTCTACTCCGTCATGTTAAGTAAATAAAAACTGGTGTCGGGATTTCAAATTAGGGAAGAAGTCATGTCACAATGCGTCAGGTGCTGGATCACCAAAAACTGTCGCTCAAGAAAATATTAATTTGGTGAATGATATGATACTGAGTGTTGTACGAGGAGTTGGGACTGAAAAACGTCTACGCTCGATGGGTTCCGAAAATGTTTCATCTGATCAGAAGGGGATTAGGTTTCTCACTGCTGCGATCAATTTGAGATTAATGAATATGGATTTGGATGGATTTTTGGAAAGATGTACAACTGTATATGAAACCTGGGATCATCACTTTGATCCGGATTCAAAACGGTAGAGTATAGATTGGCGGCATCTTGGTTCCCCACCTCCACGAAAGTTGCGTGTGACATAATCGGCCGGAAAGGTAGTGGAAACAGTGTTTTGGGAATCTAAGGGAGTTCTAGTTGATTATTTACCACTTGGTCATACAATAACGGCAAAACTCATACCAAACGTTCGTGAGGCTATAAAGCAAAAAAGGCGTAGTAAATTGAAACGCTGCTGGGTGTTCTGTTCCACCAAGAAAACCCGCCCGCTCACAAGAGCTGTGATTCTACAGCTGCTATCTATAATGATGGATTTGATTTTAGTACAACCCCCACATTCGCCAAGTGACTTTCACCTTTTCCTCAAATTAGAAGAACATTTTCGGGGAACTCATTTTTCGGACGATGAAGATGTGATGGCTGCTCTGAATGAGAGGTTTGCAGTGCAGGCCAGAGTTTTTTTCTAAAGGTATTCAACCTCTGCATCGTCGACATACTAAGTGTGTTAATGATGCAGAGCTTGAAAGCTTGAATACCTTTAGAAAAAAAACTCTGCCCTGCACTGCAAGCCACTCATTCAAAGCAGCCATACTAAGTGTGTTAAGCTGGCGTCGGTGGACTAGTGGTTAGCGCATTTGCCTTAAGATCCAAGGGTCATGGGGTCGAATCTGGTCGAGGTCGATGAGATTTTTCTAGCAGGGAAAAAGCTGAAAGTGCGCCTTCTGTCGGATAAGAAGTAAAGCCGTAGGTCCCGTGCCATTGCGATGTGTGACACGTTACAAATCTATTCGAGTTGGAATTACCCCAGATAGGCAAAATTCTTAGTTAGGGTGTACAATGTGCCAAATGTGGCCTAAGTGCAAAGAGATGCTTGGGAAAGCACGTCCTAGATCTCGCTCTTTCAAATCAACAATCAACAAGTGTGTTAATCTTTTCGGGAATTATGTTGAGTAATAAAGTTGTTACAAATGTTATTTGCTTCTATATCAGCGACAGTAAATGATGAACTACCTCGTATAGTGGAAGATGCGAGCTTGCAAAGTGGTGTAAAACAAAACTATTTTGAAAACGGCTCCGAGGATTTTGTTAAACTTTTGTGAATTGATAAAGGGCTAAGAGGTTTACGTCTGATTTTTTTAATTTATGAACGAACATTTCTAAGAATGTTTCAATTCCCAGTTCAATTCTCATATATTCAATAACCGTTAATATAATTTAACATAAACTGTAAGTTACTTAATGCAAAAACATTTTTTAGAATAAAACTGTAAAAAGACCCGTTTCTTTCCCGATGTGGGTCGGGCGTGTGCCCAGTAGTCCAATCCATCCCATGTAGGGTACGCTTTATTGATAATTTCGACTTTAATGTTTGTTTACTGAATGTTATGCTCATGTACGGTAGTAATTTTGATTTGATTTAGTCTAAACTTTCCCATACGACCGCTTCGCTTCTGCTTCAACCGCACTTTGGTTCGTCGAGTATCTGCGCGCCTCTAAATGTGTCGTATCATATTCTTGTCTAGTCAACGGTGGTTGTGTGTATTATAGAAGAAATTATGTAAACAGGAGTATTTTCAAAATACCAGCGCAGATTCTTAAGTTGTCGTAAAGTGTAGGTATTTTGGTCGTTTGGGACCTTAAAATAGACTGTATGTATGTATAGGCACAAAACATCTAAAATATGGAAAAGTTCATGCGAGGTGTTCTGCTTATTTTTTTAATAGAGGATGATGAAATCATAATACTAAAATATTAATAATATTAAAAACTCTTATTTACAGTATTGCACCTGTTGACAATTTAGTATATCAATATTTAAGTAAAAATATTTGAAAACCATTTGTAGAAGTTTGTACTACTGCAAGTCCACGATTATTATCATTCCTCCAATACACTACAAAATGTAAAATTTTTTTAGCTTGGATTTGAATTATAGTTCAGGCAGAAAGAAGCGCGTGCACGTTCATTTCAAAATTCGAGAATATTATTAAACATCGCACTGATATAGATTTTAGACAAAGGACTTTACTATGAAAAATCATTAACAGTGTGTAGATGTAGAATCTAGATCATTAAGATGGACACTTGGCCAGATTTGAACCCTATTGGCGATTTGAAAGTGTTTATTTGAAATTATTTTAGAACTACTCGTATTTAAGTAACTGTAAACTATTTCCAGACATCTTTATAACTAAACAGAAATTTTTAATTTAAAAATATTACCTCGTACTCTAGGTTCAACAAAATGATTTAAACGTTGTTGAATGGAGAAAGTCTAAAATTAAACAATTTGCTAAGTTAATCAACTTGTAGTGCCAATATAAATAATTCCGCAAGGAAAATTTCCAGCGACGCAAAACTAAACGTTACTGGACGCAGACAAATAACTAATTCAAAATTTACGATTTTGTTTTCTTTCCAGACATTTCCGAGACAATGGAACTGTAAACGACCTCTTGGAATATGAAAATTTTTTATCAAAACTAAACGCAAAGTGTTCTAACTTTTATTTATTTGTTTTTCTTTCCTATTCCATAAAAACTTTTTCATCCTTTCTTAGTTATTCTCTACTTGCCGCATCTGTATGTAATAGTTTAAGCGTTACATACATACATTCCTAGCATTGGCTTGTATACAGGAATGACTAAGGTTTTCCCGAAAGTCTCTCTAGAAATGACCAGGATTACTCAGGATTCTGATGACTGCAGGCCCAGACAATTTTAGAAACGGCTGCAGTAAATAACTGCCTGCACAACATCTTTTGTAACGGTCATCCGGCTCGTGGAGTCGAAAATAGTTCCCACTTGACCTGTATTTTCTATCTGTTGTACTTCAGCTAACTGACCTATTTCATTAGCATTTTACTAAATGTCAGCCATAACCGTACCCCGACACGGTTAGTGGATTTGAAAGTAATAAGAGGAGAATTACCCGCATGCGACGATGTTTTATCCTTGATTATGAAACAAGGCACGAGCACAATCGCAAAATTGCATTATAGATGTTAGTAGAAAGTGAATTCGTTTCAGCACTGCCAGTATGTTTTGAATTAATTTATCGTAACATCTAATTAATTATTTCCGTTAGCAGTGGTTCGAATTAACTTCCGCCAGGAACTGGAATTAGTGGAGCATCACAACAGGATTTTGAAAATTGCAATTTGGCACCACATTCTTTTGAAGCAACATATATGATTGCAATGCGACGAGCTGAATTTCGCATATTCAAACTACAACTGTTGTTATATGGATTTATTAGAATTTATAGAATATTTCCATCTTTACTGATTTAATACTCTTATAACCATTATAGCTGGTACTAATAACTAAGGAAGAAGATATCCATATTGTTAATATCATCTTAATACTAGGAATTATTTGGTCAAACAGTTAGTATCTAGGTAACCTTATAATTAGCCCCTTTAATTTAAAACTTTTAGCTGTATGAGTACAGCTGTAAGGCCAAGTGTCTCCACTATATCCTAAAGGAAAGCGAATGATACCCCGGACAAAATGCCCCAACCAAGTATGCATATAGTAGCGCGAGTAAGAAAACTCGCTGAGGACGCAAAAGCAGTCACATATGTTATGTTCTGTAAGTTGGTACGTCCAACTGCTCTACAGAGGAACTTCAAGATTGCCTGAGTTAAACTGACGGGTGTTTTTTCCCATGATTGTTGGAGGATTTGAGCTCTTTTTAAATAGATACTAACGGTTTTACGGGCTCCATCTTTATGAAAATAACTAATTTCTTAGCTTCTTTGGGGAACCTGGACTCTTCTGGGTGACGCGCTGCATAAGGAAATATATAACCTCTGAGCTATAGCGATGAGACAGGCTCTCCATTTCTCCGATTCCCTCTTGAAAAAGCCATCTAACTTTTTAACTAAAACCAGCAGACCTAAACTATTTTCGGTAATAATCTAAGTTCTGTGGCGCCTTCATGAATGAATTCCATAATTTTTAAGGTAAAGGGGGGATGTAGACGTTTTTGGATCCAGTTCTACCACACTCTCTTAAAAGAAGTAGGTAACTTCTCAGCTAAGACGACTGTACCTGAGTTCTTTGCGGTATATTACTTCTGAGTTAAATTGTGCGGATCTGGGGGCTTACATCGGTGACAGTTTAAGATCTATAAGTCCCTCCTAATGAAGGTATTTAATTTTTGAGCTAAGGCGAGACGACCACGGATCTTTTCGATGCTGGTTCTAGTTCTGTGATTCCTTTCTTTAAGTGGTATCTAATTATTGAATTTCAATTAGAGCATCTGGACTCTTCTAATTGATACTTCCACTTCTACGTGTCTCTTCTGAAAGAAGTTTCTAATTTCTGAGGCAAGGCAATGGGGCCGAGTTCTTCTCAGTCACAGTTCTCTTACTACTTCTAGAAAGAGATGTCTAATTTTTGAACTACGACTAGGACAACTACACTCTTCTAAGTGATAGTTTGAGATATGTGATTACCTCCTGAAAGAGCCGTGTAACTTCTTAGCTAAATCAAGGGGACCCAAACTCTTTTCACTGGCAGTTTCATGTCTCTATTTAGCTTCTCAAAAATTGTTTAACTTCTGATTTAACTATATAAAGAAGGTAACCAGCTCCTAAACTAAGGCGAGAGACCACGGATGTTCTCGGTGGTTGTTCCAGTTCTGCAACTCCTTTCTGGAATGGGTATTTAATTTCTGATTTGCAGCTAGAGCACCTCGGGTATAGTAGTTCCAGTTCTCTAACTTCTTCTTGAATGAGGTATGTAGTTCTGAACTACAACTACGCTGCCTAGCTCTGATGCAAGGTCATGGGGGTTCTTCTCAATCACAGTTCTAGTTCTCTGGCTCTTTCTCGAAAAATATGTCCAATATCTGGTCTCCCACTACACCACCTACACTTTTCAAGGTACTAATAGGTTCAGACTTGCCTTCCGAAAAGACAGCAACCTTCTGAGCGATGGCTAAGGAAGTCTTCTAAGTAGTAGTTGGAATTTGAATCTTCCTCCCGAAAGAACTTTACAATTTCTTAACCAAGACAGATAACTTCTGAGTGAAGGTTCATCTTGATAATAGTTCGAATGTGGGTCTCCCTCTTGAGGTTTATAACTTCTGAACTAAGACAAAGATAGCCGTTGGTTACACTTGCAGGTATTTCGATAGCTTCAGTTATCACCCGGTAGCGATCCCAGTTCGGCAATCGACGATATGTTGGGTGCGTTCCAAGTCTGGCATTGCAGGGCCACTTCAAGACTGGCCGTTGGAGTGGGGGTTACCCACGTCCAGGCCTAGAAAATTTGTCTGATGCTTGGCTGGACATTGGGATCCCTTGCCTGTGGTAGTAAGTAGATAGTTTAGTTGAGTCTGGTCGTATGTTTATTAAACATACGCGCCATTATACATTGTTTAAAGGCGCGTAAGCCGTAGGCCTCGATGTAAGACATTTATTGTATGCGTATGTAAGTATCTATAGCTGGTTTCACGCTTACTATGCAAATACAATGTGGACAAATTTTGCTGTAAACTTTGTTTCAGGTAAAAATTTAATTTCTTTCCCACGAAGGTTTAAAATGTTGTAATAATATTAAAAACCTTCAAAGAGAATTTTTCCTAGGGCAGGCTGCCAGGATTTGATACTTGACAATCGCATTTTGACAACTTCTGAATTCTTACTACAATGGAATAAATTCAATCCGACGTACTATTATTACGAGTTTAGGAATCGTGGCAACACTGCCATGGGTAATCTCATTAGAAAAGCATAGCCCTATGTTCTCAGTACTACATAGCAAGTGTAAAACCAGCTATAGAAGTAACAGGCATTATTATCCCAATAGTATTTACCGCTACATTTAGTAATACAGAAATTGTTTAGCAAAATAGGACTCCTTGTTTACAGTTGTAACGTTAGCCGCTATTTTTATTTTATGTTTATTGCTTTATGAGCAGGAAGGAGATAATTCCGCGAATGACCTCTGGGGTCTTCATACTTAAACCCTTACGTAATATTGCTTCTGTTTAGTTTATGATAACAACTGCAGGAATGCAAAGTACGATACAGTAAGTGCATGAAATAAAGACCAATTATTTTTATCATATATGCTCAACTCTTCGGAATAAGAAAAGATAATCAAAGAAGCAAACTTTATTGATCTTTCTAGTCTCGTGTAGAAAATGATAAAACAAAACCATAGAATAAATTACCAATGATTATATGCGTGTATCCTGCATATTTAAATGACAAAAAATTATATATTTTGATCTTCCAAAAGGAATGGCGGTCATATAAATCATTTGTAATTGTAATTCTCGCATTTGCTATACTGGAAGCAAACGCCAAACTTGTCGACGGGTAAGTAGTAAATCCGGATTTGCTACAAAGAAATTGTATCATGAACTCCGTATATCTCATCTCCCATTTTAAGGTCATCATTCTACCTTGAAGGTGCGTAGGATGAACTTACACGTTGTTAACGGTCAATTCCAAGAAGCCAACGTTCGTTAGGATGCTTTGCTCTTGTAAAAATGGAGGTAAAATAAAAATGAAGAAAATAAATTGATCGTCTCTACTGTCTGTCCCCGCCGCAACAGGAATTTCTTTCTTATTTCCAATAAGCACGAGATGGGAATTCCTCAACAAGGAATTACTACGTATTATTATTTATTTGCTGTTATAACCAAAGCCAAGGTTGAATTTCTAAACAACGCGCAAATAATGTAAAATGGAAGCGTGTGTCAACAAACGTTCAGGTTCAAATATCATTTGCGAAACGTAGATGTCGCAATTCCGCAACTGGAGATTAACAGTCAAAGTTTGAATATTACCAACTTCCATCATCCGTACTCGTAATGGCAAACTGCGCAGAATATGAACGAATTCATAATACATAAAATCCTAATTACTGTAGGCGGCCGCGAATGCCTGTCTGCATATTAAACGGATTATTTGAAAATGACAGTGAGTTATGCGAGCAACGAACTAAAATTCTAGATAATGTGCAGTTTTATTGCAAGTAAACAAAATAATTATGAAAATGTAATTGGCTCTGATTTGTAATGGAAAATGGTCATTTATCATCTCATTACATTAAATTAATGCAATGACTATATGCAATTACTTGAGGTGTACTTCATCTTACCAGTAACGTAGAAAATTTAGACTATTCGCACATTCACCATAATTATTACTAGTATAAGTAGCCGATTATTATCAAACATTACTAAACTAAGTGGTAAAACGGAACAAAATTCCCTATTGGATGCTTGAATATCATATTCATTTTTATCAAATAATAACAACATTGCTCACCTCCTCACATTAGCGTTAATGTTTACTAAGAATTGCGTGTTATGCAGTTTATAACACAGCAACAGAAAGAACCTCTTGTCTAGAATGGCCAGATACATCACCAGAATTGAACCGTTGGCATGTTTGTTTAAGAAATTGATCCGTACAGTAAGACATGTCAGACCCTTAGTAATTGAGGCATAATTTGTAGTGCAATTTGAAAACTATTCTATTTATTTGATGCGCGTTGAACAAAATTTGTTTGTAATATAATCTTTTTGTAGTTTTGATTGAGATTAATGCAGAAATGTGATACAGTTGGAAAGATTTCTCTGTTCGTGCAAATACATGCACGCATGAAGAGTATTGTTTCGTGTGGGCATTCCGTAAAATGCATATCAACAAATTACATCTATGTGGTTATTATTTATAATTCGTTGTTTATAACCTTTACCTGTCCTCTAGTTCTCTATTTCACTTAAATCAGGCTGTGAATAATCATACTTCTATTATTCGACTGACGAATTCATGTCACAGTTGTTTTTACACTTTAAGTAATTGTCGTAAAAAATTAAACTTATTATAATTTATTGTCACAATATTATACAAAATTTACCATATTTGAATTGAATTGAATCAGTAATAATTGAAAGTAGGAAAGTCTATTTTGGTAGTTTTGAGAATATTAACTGTTTTATTCTGGAATTACAAGCCTTGTTTTATCATTGCTTATCTTTACATTAGGATATTTTAAAAACTTAGATGTTATCAAATTGGCGACATATTTCAAGATCAAATTTTAACAAAAAATCCCCAAACACCAACAGCAATTCAACTAGAATACTTCCACCTGTCAGAGTTGCCGACGTGTACGCTGTACCACACTAAACACACTGATCACATTGAATACTTGAAGATACCAATGCAGGATGTATAGAAGTGGATTTCATGACTGGCTTCCCCTTTCCCGTTAATTAGTGGTCACTACTTCTGGGAGCTTCCTAAGCCCAATGCTTTCTGTCAGTGTACTTTGTTAGACAGCTTATGAGAAATTTTTAGTTAGAATCATAAAGATAATTTTGTAAATGTTTCTGAGCTATCCTTAGAACTTTTAGATTAACTTATTTTCTGCATACTCCAGTCAAGCTGTACGCCATCACACATTCCTGAGACTAAAATATGACGATTTAACCCAACTTACCTAAATACAAAAGTGTACGGTTACGGAGTTACAGACATCTAAAGTGAGACTTGTTCAATCACTTTGCAGACCTTTTAGAGACACCTTATATATAGTGACCAGGTAGATTCTTAATTTCCCGCTATAGCTATTATTTTTTGTAGCTTGATATTGCTACAACATACTGTTTCATGTAACAAGTTATTTTAAAAGAACTGCTTTTAATACTGAATACTAATAATATTATCTTAAGTATCTTAAGTTTTTAAATAGCATTTATGACTTAACATTCGTATTAAAACTTCTTAAACAGGTTTTTAAAATGCTTCTGCATTATTGTCATAATCATCATCATCATCATCTGACATGGAGCTGACTCGAGGGTCAATCCTGGATTACGCCAGGCCCACCCCATGCCAGTAGGTGGGTAGGGATTTAATGGATAGGGTGGGATCGGGTGGGGCACTGCACAACGTTAGCATGTCTGCAATGCATATCGCAAGACACCGCTGCTGCAACACCGGGTAGTTAGTAAGCTACGCATGAATGGGGTTTTTGAGTACGTAACCGAGACCGTTATGCGATTATGCATTTGAGCCTAATAACTTTGGTATCAAAGTTTCACATTGTTCTTATTTCACATCTATCTATTGTTCTAAGGTTACAGACTACACCTATCTTAGTTTCCTAGTAACTACTAAACTACTTAGTATTTACTTCCAAACTTATTTCAACTGTCCGTTATGCGATTATGCCTTTGAACCTAATAGCTTTGGTATCAAGTTTTACATTGTTCGTATTTCTTATCTGTCTATTGTTTTAAGGTAACAGCTTGCCCCTATCTTAGTTTCCTAATAACTAATTAACTACTTAATATTTGCCACACTGATTACAACTATTTTACCACTTAGTTGGAGGTACGAATCTGGATTGTACTTCCTTCTTTACCCTAACCTTCCCCTCTGCAGTTGACAGCTAGATATCCATCGTTGTCTTTCCCACTGGTACATGTTTCGTTTCTTCTCCTTTGTTTTCTCCTTCTTCACTCTCTGTCTTCTTCTTCTTCTCCGTTAGCTTGTTCTTCTTCAGTCGATTTTTGATCGGAGTCTTCCATTAGTACATAGATTCTTCTTGCCTCTCTTCGGATATCCTCTTTTCTTCGTGCCAATTCCTCCAATGTCTGTTTAGGTATGGAGACGTTCCCGCGTTGCTGTGCCCCCCGTGTTTTGATCTGCTATAGAGGTGAATAAACAGTTCCCATCTCCTGGGATCTTCCGCACTGTCAGTTTGTGTCTGTCCGTAAATACTGTTTCCTGTTCCATGGACGGTGTTGTGTTTTCTCCTTTTGAGAATTGCCGTTGGTTTTCTGTTGTGTAGTCTTCCGTGTGTATGTTTTTCCCACCTTCTCTCATTACCAGTCCCACTTGACCACCACCCGTGATGTTAGATCTAAAATACCCCTACTCTACTTACAGGTAACTTGTTTTTTCCTAATCACAATAATGCTACACGCGGCTATTTGCGGTCTCTGATTTGTCTTCTCGAATCTGCGCACTAAATTAAATTAAATTAAAGGAGATTAAGTTAATTAAAGTTAAATGATATTAAAGTTTACAAATTGCTTGTTACCTTTAGATGTTACAAATGCCTAGACCTTAATTATCCCTAATATATTTTACTTTACTGTTAAATGTGAAATATTCTGAATTTTTTGCCTTAACCTCGATTGTTAACTTACCTTTCGTTGACCCTTTTTCCAATTTTAACTACTCAAAATAATACTAAACGCGACTTTTGCGGTCTCTAATTTGGCTCACCCGGATCTACGGTTTAAATTAAATTAAGAGGGATTAATTTAAATTAAATTAAATATAAAAATAAAAAAAATGCTTCTGCATTATTGTCGTATACAAAAAAGATTTTCAAATATCAATTCGTTACTTTTTATGGGCAGTAAGTGCCTAGTCAGTGATACCATTTTAAATTTGTGTGCATGTTCTTCTTCTAGTGCTTTGTCTCATACGAAAAGTACAATTTTTCGCCTATGCTCATGTTGCTCGTCTTAAACTACCACAAAATATAGGGCCTACTACTATGAACACTTCTACTCCAGAGAAGATTTACTCGGTAGAATACCTCGCTGATTTGCCACTGCCATACACATCGTAGAACACTAATAGTTTTTTATTCAGTTTATTTCGTTCTGCTTCTTCTTCGAATGCTTTATCTCTTTTATCTTACGAGACGTAGATATCTTCTCTCCTATCCTTGTGTTGCGTCACAGACATAGAGAACCTACAGCTTAACGTGAGCTCTCAATCACGAGAGGTGTAAACACTTCTACTTCAGAGAAGATTTACTAGGCAGAAGAACTCGCCGTTAAAAATCCGATGTACCTGGACTGGGAATTGAACCCCCAGATCTTCAGCGAAAAAGTCTAGCACGCTAACCTCTATCCCACGGCCGCCTTTATTTCACTATTTGTTTTACATTCAATGGACAAGACTTTTATTATTATTGTAAAATTCAAAGTGCTTTCAAGTCTCACTAAAATCATTAACTTAAAAAAATATTATTTCTAATAATTACATATGTATTACAAATTACTATTAGGTACACACATATAGAGGTTATTTTCAAATTCAATGGTGTTCAAAATAAAGCCGATATTTTTGTAATAAAAATTAATAGCCCGCAGAAATACCGAAAAATCGGTACGACTGGCAACACTGTTTTCACTCAACTTACAGATTTCCTAATCACATGTTTCTTGTATTGTCTTATCTTCACTATAATTTGCTGCTTCATATCTTGGCGTTAAGTTAAAAATTCAGAAAATGAACGTAATGAGCATAAACGATTACAAAATTGACAGATTATTGCAGAGATACAGTCTCCTTAACTTTTGATTGAAAATAATCCTAACAAAATTCTTTTATTATTTAATGGATTGGATTAATGAAATGGAAAATTACTTTATTCCCTCACGGCCTTTGTTTAACAAATGTTATGGTTTAAGAGAGTAAACGTGAGAAGGTTGCGTCTGCGCAACATACACTAAGATCGTTTTATTTAATATTCTGGTTTTTGCTAAACCTTCCATGTAAACTATTTAATTGCGGCGCAATCTTATTGTTTCAGATAATACAAGATAATTCCAGCAGACAGTCTGGCGTCACGGTTATTAATGATTAATTCTTCTCCACTGATAAATGGGATGCAGGTCAACGTCTTTTGATAGGTGCGGTTAGGTCGCCCTGTTTATGACTTTTATGTACATTGAGACCGCAATTTAATTTGATTCCCATCAAAAACACTCTCCGAAGGCAGTCGCGCTTCTATTGCGATTTTTTGCAATGAATTACGACAGGCCAAAACTATTCCGCCATGAATACGTGCCTGACTATAATGGCTTCGGTAGGTGTAATGTGTAGTTAGAATTGCGCAAATGTCCAAATAAACACAATTAGGTGAACAAAATTATGTCGCAAGGTGAACAAGCGAATTTTTATAGTACTTTCGATTTGTTTAAATGGGCAGAACGAGTAGGCAAAAAATATTTTAACGTGTTCTTTAACACTATGTTGAAAAAAGTTCTCTGACTTCTATAAATTCGTGCTAATGCCCGGCATTTTGCCATATAATTGTTGAAATCTGTAATTTACGTAATAGAAGTGTCTGTTTGTCTGGATATGTATAGATACTGTATTTAAATTTATAAATTTCTATCATTATAATAGGAAAATTAATCACCATTTGAAAGGTTGGTTGATTTAATCGAATCGCACCATACAGAAATGAGGTTGGTCCGAAACAATAATCTCGTATTCATTTTATATGTAGATTATTTGCGGCAACACACGTTTATAAAAAAACTACGAAGTAAGTTAGATCGATAGCAGGTTACTTGAACATCTATTTATATAACCATAGTCAGCAATGTGTAGTAATAATATCAAAACGAATGGAATCAAAGAAACTATAGGAGGACGTTGAACCAACAGATCTAAATCAATTTCACAATTTATTACTAAACGAAATGTTGTTATTTGTACATACACTTAATTTTGGAATTAGTGTAAATAAATAAAAACATAATATCACAGTTAATTGTAACTATATTTGTAAAATAATGCATATAACCTACTTGTTCTGTCTCGATCTGATTAGAACTTTAAATAACTCCTGATTTACAATATTTGTAATTCTATGAATTCTCTAAAAGTACTTCAACAAACCATAATCACAATATGATAATAAAGTAAAATCATAAAGCTTCACTTAAAGTAGCTGAACCAGTGTACTATGCGCCACCTTCTGCTTGGTAATTTGTTTAATAAATAATATGAGTAACTCATTTAATTCAAACAACTTCCTGTATGGATTAGCGCTAATATTTTGCTTATGCCGTAGTTTCTGCCAAGTTATTATCAAAATATAATTTAATCAGTTCTACAATGGCATAGTAGTCAACATTCCTGTGTTATTAAATAATAATTTGTAATTGAATGATTTCTTTAAAATTATGCCAGGCGCCACCATTTGATTAACAATTTCTTTTAAAAAATTATATGATACCGAGAAAGGGGAGTAACTAATTTAATCAGATGCCTTTATCAATATCAATAATCAATTACAAGACAAGAAGGAAGGAACATGTAGCCAGAATGAGCCCAGAAAGACTTACAAAATTAGCAATACAGTACAACCCAAGAGGAACCCGAGATGTAGGAAGACCTCGG